>LLCB01000303.1:0-69551 GCA_001414345.1 Hymenoscyphus infarciens | reverse complement strand
ATAAATCTACTAAGTAAATAAGAATACTATAATACTTTAAGCTATATAAGTATAAGCTAAAACTAATACTAATTCCTTATATACTTTAGAGGAAGGCCTTTTACTTTACTAAAACTACTTAGTAGTACTAGATATAGATATACTAAGAATAGACCTAATTTATAAGGCTTATAATTAGATACTTTTAGCTTACTTAAAGAGGGATAAGACCTACTAAATTCTATATTTAAGATATATCTAGTAAAATATAAAAGCTAATATTATAAAATATATATAAAACTATTATAATTATAGAAGAGTAGATATTCCTTAAAATAAAACACCTAGCTATCTATACCTACTCCTAGTACTACTATATATATAGTAATATATAGCTATAGATTTTAAGTCCTTTCTAGTTAATAAATATAGTTATAATAACGTATTTATAATAATAGACCGCTTATCTAAATAGTCTATTTTAATACTCTACTATAAGAATATTACTTTTAAATAAATAGTAAGGTTATATATTAAATACGTTCTATAATACTATAAGATTCTAAAAAGTATAATATTAGATAGAAGCTCTTACTTTATTACCGCGTTCTAGAGAGAGTTTACTCGAATCCTAGGTATTCAGCTTCGACTCTTGACTATAAACTATACTTAAATAGATAACTAGACTAAGATTATAAATTAATACCTTAATTAGTACTTATAACTATATATTAATTATTATTATACTAATTAGTTTAAGATCCTTCTAATAATAGACTATATATAATTAGTACTACCTTATAGTACTATTAGAATATCGCCTTTTAAGTTATAGAAGAGATACGTACTAAGAACCTCGTTTAACTAGCAAATACTAGAACTAGCTAATATAAAAGAATAGCTATTAAAAATAAGAAGAGGCTATAGTAGTTATAAAGATAATCTAGAAGGTCTTAGACGTTAGCTAAGTAAATATATTAAAAGCTTAATAGAAGAAGGAATAAGACGTAAACAAATATAGATAAGACGTTAATTTTAGAGTAGGAGATATAGTCTTTATTATAATAAAGGACTAAGTAACTTAATAACTAAGCTAAAAGCTAGACTACTAGATAGCTAGCTCTTTTAAGATCCTTAAAGAAGTAGGTTCTACTTTCTAATTACAACTACTAGCTTCTATTAAAGTTTACTCTATCTTCGCTCTTAAAAAGTTATATAAGGCTATAGATAATCTCTTACTAGGATAGGTAGTTATACTACTTCTACTAATTATTATAAATAAAGAAGAGAAATAAGAGGTCGAAGAAATACTAGCTAGTAAGAAGAGATAGTAGTCTTTCTATTACTAAATTAAGTAGAAAGGCTATAATAAAGACCTTAATTAGTATCTAGCTTAATAACTAATATATATACTATAACTAGTAAAGAGGATTTATTTAAAGAAGCTAAAAATAGCTAGTTCTCTAGAAGCTCTTTCGTTATAGAAAACAGTATATAAGGCTAGGAGAGAGGATTATAGTAAGCTAGAGCTTAATACTCCTATATTAAAAGAGGATAAAGCTACTTAGTTATAAGAGGCCCTTTTAAAGAGGGAGTAGTATAATAGTCCTAGTTATATACGTTACTTATATAACTAGGTTAGCCTAAGGCTTTACTAAGGCTTCGCTTAATATATATAAATAAAGCTAGAGTACTTATACTCTTCGCTTTTCTCTTTAGTTTAGTTTTCCTTAATATTAGATACTATTCTATAAGCACTCTCTTTGTATATTTATAGAGAGCTATTATAGTAGTAATATAGATAGAGAGCTTCTTCTCTAAATAAAGAGCTATACTATTCTTTAATAGATAATTAGTAGATAAAAGAGACTTTAAATAAGATGTCTTATAAGAATTAGTACTATTATTAATACTATTTATCCTCTTTACTTTAATATTATATAAGAACTTAATAAGAATTAATAAGCTTATTATAATAAGCTTTATAAATAATATAAATCTACTTATAATATTAAAAAGTATAGTAGTAAATTATAAGATATTTAAAATAGTCTAGAGAGTATATAATAAGTAAGTAAATAAGTAAGAGATAGCTTTTAGCTTAGAAAAGATAGTACTTATATATTTTATAAGAATAAGAGTACTATAAAGAGAGATAGTCTAGTTTAGAGAGATAAGGCTTATACTAGTTAAGTATATAAGGTTCTTAGAAGTAGAGCTTAATAAGAAACTAAACTAGAAGGTATATTAAGAAAGAGTTTAAAAGAAGCTTATAATATAAACTTTTATACTTATAAGACTTACTAGAAAAACGTAAGAAGTAGACTACTACTAAGTAAGGTAGATATATATAGTAGTAATAAGAAGTATAATAGTATATAAAGCGTTAGTATAGTACTATACTATACTAAAAGAAGGGAATATAAAGGAAATAGTAAAGAGCTTCTTTATATAATAATTAAGATACTTATAAGTAGTAATAGAGATATATAAAGCTACTCTAGTTTAAAGCCTAGAAGTTAAAGTAGACTATATACTAATTAACTTATATCTTAACTTATAAGTAGCTACTTTTAAAAGGAAGTTCTAAAAGTCTAAACTAAGAGAACTAATCTAGAATACTTATAAATATATAATAATATAGCTAAAGAGAAGAAGAAGGAGTAAACTAATAAAGGTAGAGAAGGTAATACTATACTTATAGATAGTAAGGTAAGAGTAGGAAGAGGAGTAGAGAGTAGAAGAAGTAGAATTTAAATATAATACTATACTTATAGAATAGAAGAACTACTTAGAGGCTTAAAAGAGAAGAACTTAAGAAAGGAATCTAATATAATATATAGAAGTATTAGATAAAGTAGACTTAGATAAGTAGGAGCTATAAAAGGTCTATAAAGAGCTTACTAAGATAAAGAGCTTACTACTTATCTAAGTATAAATAGAGGTAATAGAACTAAATACCTTCCTCTTTATAAGAAGAGTACTAAACTAGGTTATATTATAGTATATTTATATAAGTAGTAGAAAGATAATAGAATACCTAGTCCTATTTTACTAGGATATTTTATAAGAAAGAGATATACTTATAAAAGCTTTAGAGAAAAGGATTAAGAATCTATAAAAGCTAAGAGAGGTACTAGTAGATAGGAAACTAGTACTAAGAGTAACTACTTAGCTACTTAGACTAGAGAGACTCTAGGAGTATAAGCTAGTGCTAGAATTACTTAAAAAGAGAGAGAAGAGTAAGAAAGAGGTAAAAGAAAGAGAGGAATAAGAGGAGAAAGCTAAGATATACTAGAAGATAAGACCTCGGCTCTAATAATTCTAGAGGTAAATATACCTCTTATACTACTAATATATACCTTAGTAGGTTAAATATACTACTCTACTATATCTCTCTATTATATTATTAAGTTAAAGAGATAAGCTCTAAATAAATAGTAATAAGAACTAAAGAAAAGGAGAATCGTACTTATAAGGAAACTTAAGAGGTAAAGAAGAACGAGCTAAAAGGCTATATAAACTAGAATAGAAGATATACTACTTGCTCTTAGAGCTTAGCCTATGGCTTATATAGCGTAAGAATAATAATAATAATACTTTATATATTTAAGAGATAAATCTATAATATATTAAAGTCTTTCTTAGATAGTAATATTTTATTTAAAGTAGTATACTTAAATAACTTCTTATACTACTATAAAAGACTTTTAGAATTATTAAAGAGATTAATCTTTTATAAAAGAGAAGAGAAGGTTTTAGGCTATTTATATACTTATAAGTCAAAAGAGTTAGAATTTATTTTAGATTAAAAGAGTTTATTAAAAGATAGAAGTATTAATATATTTAAGTATAAAACTTAAATTTAATTATAAGCTAATTTAGATAGTAATATAAGTATAATAAAAATTATATTAAAGAAGTAAAAAGGTTTAAAGTTATATATTCTTATATATAAAAGATATTTACTCTTAGTAGATAGATATAGAAAAGTAGCTCTTCTACTAAGAGGTTTAGAAGACTAGCTTTCTAGAGAAAAGATATAAGTCCTATACTAATAGTATAGGAATATATTTAAAAGTTAAAAGATACTTTAAAGAGATAAAATTAAGATTATTTCTACTTTTTAAAAAAGTTGATATTTTTATTAGTTCTATTAGTTTAACTAGTTAAGTATATACTTAAGTATTTTATAAGTATTAGATACTTTAAAGTAACTATTTAAGTTATAAGTATAGTCTCTAGAGTATTAGTATTTAGAAATATAATAATATATATATATAATATAAAAGGATTTTAAAACGCTTCTAGTAAGATAAATAGAAGAATATTAAAGCGAATTATATAGTAGCGCTCTTAGTATACTAGAGGCCTCTACTAGCGTTAGAATAGAATAGCGTAATTCTATATAAATTAGTCTTTCTATAATTTACTTAATATATAATAAGCGTAACTTAGATCTAAAGCTATTCGAGTCTTTACTTCTATAATAGATTATAATAGACGTTTAAGTAATATAAAGTCTATATAAGAAGAAGAATATAAAGCTTTTATTAATATTATAATTATACTAAATTACCTCTTAAATACTAGAGACTAGGCCTCGAGTCTTATAGCTAGAATAGATTAATAGTCTTAACTTCGAAGCTACTATAAAGCTAGCTTTTATAGAATTTTTATATAATAGAGATTATATATAAGAATACTAATTTAGTTAACTATAGAGTATTTATATATATATATCTATAACGCTAGAACGCTACTTTCGTTATAAAAGATAAATATATAATTATATACTTATAATTAAGTAAATTAGATTATAAGTATATAGAGGTAAAGATATTAGTATTAGATATAGAGTTACTTATATATCTTATTATAGTACTTATAAAGCTATTTACTTTCGATTCTTAATCTCTTATAATATAACTCTTTTACTAGAAAAGCAGCTTCTTTATAAGAAACTAATATATTAGCTCTTTATAATATTATCTCTAAAGAATTAGTATTAGTAATAATATATTATATTTAAGACATAGTTCTTATTATAAAGCTACGTAATATATCTTTAATAATAGAGTATTAGATATAGATATTTAAGTACTTAGAAGATAGACTTTAAATACTTTTAAAAGATTTTTTACTCTAAGCTATTAGAAGTAATATCTTTTAAATAGACGCTTTTTAATAGATAGAGCTCTCTCTCTTCTAATCTAGTAGGCTTTAAGAGATCTCTAAAGTTAGTAGATAACTTTCTCTCTATTATAACTATATTATATTACTATTTATACTACTTATAGTTCTTTATATCTTACTATTAAAGCTTTATTCTTCTTATAGTTATAGTAGTTTCTCTTTAATTAGTTAAGTAATCTTACTTAAAATAGCTAATAATACTTACTCTTTTTACTCTTATATTAGTAAGATATTTAAAAAGTCTTCTAATTAGCTTAAAAAAGATATATAAGAGAGTATAGAGTAAGATACTTAAAGCTAGCTAGAAATTATAGAAATTCTCAAAATAG
Source organism: Hymenoscyphus infarciens (assembly GCA_001414345.1). Taxonomy (NCBI): domain Eukaryota; kingdom Fungi; phylum Ascomycota; class Leotiomycetes; order Helotiales; family Helotiaceae; genus Hymenoscyphus; species Hymenoscyphus infarciens. The sequence continues at coordinate 64,047 of LLCB01000303.1, read as the reverse complement.
CCTTAAATATAACGAAAAGTAATAAATTATATATTCTACTATTTCTATATTTATTATATAAAAGACTAGCTACCTTTGAAGCTAAGAAGTTCGCGAAAGCTCTTAATTAGCACGTGTATTAAAGCGGCGGCGGTATTTAAAAATATTAAGTTTATAAAAATCATAGTTAGTATTTAAAGACGAGATTCGCTGCTTAAGCGAGGAAGACTACTTATACTAGGATATTTTAAGCCTAAACACGAGTTTATACTTACTATAACCTTCTTAAGAAGCCTGTCCGTATTATACGAATATCTAAAGCTTAAGTTATAAGACTAGTATCTGATTTCAGATAGATAAGTAAATAGTAGTATACTTTAAAAGCTTATATTTAACGACCTATTAAAAAGAATTCAGTATCTAAGATAAGATAAATAAATAACCTAAGTATAAAATATTATACTAACTTTTCTAAATATAGCTATACTAAAAGCCTATAAAGTTAGCTTATCAAAGTAGAGTCTCGAGCCTTTTAATAATAAACTAACTTATAATTATAAATATACTTATATTCGTATTCTAGAATTTTTCTAGAGGTTTAAAAATAGTAAAAAGTGATATTAGCTAATATAAATAGCGTAACTATAATAATTATTAAGCGATTAGAGTATAACTTATAAGCTCTCTAATAATAAATCTAATCTATATAATACTAGTTTAAGTTCGTTTAAAGATCGTAGCTTCTCTTTATTTACTATCTCTTATCTACTATAAGTAAATAAAGCTACTAAAATTATAGCTATAAATCTTTCTAGTCTATACTAAAGATTCTTCTTAGCTAAAAAGCTCTACTATCTCTAGTATAATAATCTCCGGACTTATACTCTTAGGCTTTATAATTATAAGTATAATAACTCTAACTACTACTATAGACTCTAACTCTACTAAGCTTAAAAAAACCAGAAAAACTCTCGTTTAAAAACTCGTCTCTAAATTATTCTCTAAATAGTATATAATCCTATACTCTTTAACTACTACTCTTCTAATCTCTGTTCTATCTCTTACTATAGAGCTTTACTAAGATACTCTGAAAATACTAAGAAAACTATTACTATTATATAAGTTCTTAAAACTAAAAGCTATATCTAACTTCTTAGAAAGCTATAGAGATCTCTATAGTAATACCGTAGATATTCCTAGGTTTCGCTATTATTCGAGACACGGGTGCCGAGTTCTTTAAATATAGATATTCTAGTAAATACTAGGAGGCTAGCGAGAAATCAGACGAGGATAAATAGAATAGAAGAAGAGATAAAAGAAGAAGTATTATAATAGAAAGTAAAGAAAAAAAACCCCCGAGCTAATCTAGAGGCTAAAGACGAGAGAGAGGCTATTATAAGACTATAAGAGTATAAAGTAGAGATAAGAGTATAGTTTAGATAAAGATTACACTAGTAGATATTAAGAGAGTTAGCTAATTCCTCTTATAAACTTATTTAGATAATAGTTATACTTCTACTTTAAAAGTAGAGATAGTAAAGCTATTTATAAAACCTTAGCTCTTATATTAATTCTTATCTTATATAACTATAGATATCTCTTTTATCTTAAACTACTTTAAGATTAGATTAGGAATTAAGTAATTATATAGGTTTTCTAAGTTGAATTTTTCCTTTATAATAGAGTTTAGAAATAAAAGAATAAAAATAACTTAACTCTAATCTTCCTCGAGCTTCTATAATATAGCTTTAACCTTTTAATAGAATAGAATATAAGTATAATATATTATAAAATAGAATTATTTTAATAAGTCTATTAAGTCTACTCTTTACTTAGTTAATATACTCTTTTTAAAACCTATTAGTAGAAGATTATTTATTAGATTTCACTACCTTATAGTATAATTCTTAATTCTTACTAATGAGTTTAAGTTTTTCGAAATTAGTAAAGAAAGCCTAGTTAGACGAAGATAATACCGAATCCGTCCGGTTCTAAACCAAGTCTAGTCTAGTGGATCATCTTTTCATTTCGAAAGAAGTCGCAAATATTGTACTGCCTCCGTTCTCGGCTGCGTGACAACAATTCGTAATACTCAGATCCAACTCGCTGGGTTACTTGTCAGAAACTGGACATGTGCAAGGTGGGGGTTTCGCGCTGGAACTCCAATCAGAAATTACAGAGTAGGTTCAAGCTGCACTCTATACTTGGAAAGAAGTGAAGGATATGCTTGAAATATTGACAATCGACATTTGAAATTATTCTCCGATAACCCTCATGGTGTGGCAGGGATTTGGAGCGATCACTGGATCTTTCTCCTGGCCTCGCGCATAAAATTGAAGAAGATTGGGGGGCAGCTTTGGAAGGGGGAGAGAAAAACGTGGAGAGATTTGAAGATGGATGGATGCGGCAGCACTTTTCCACACCACCATCTGGCTGAAACTCTAAGAGTTTCCTCGAACCTGCACTCATGATGAGAAGAAGAAAAACACGGCAGTCTGAAGTGGAGAAAGCCACGCCTCAGACGGGGAAAATCCAAAACCTTTTTATGATGACAGAAAAGGGAGGCGGAGGCTTTTCAGGGACGAACCCCACGGAGGCCTCGTCAGGGCTGACATGGCATGGACCGTCTCAGGGTCATATCAGACCGGGATATAGATTCAAGTTCATCCCAGCTTAGCGGATACCATCTGAGCGTCTCCTGAAATGTCAATGAGGCATCAATGCTATGAGTGCCCAAAGAGGAAATAGACTATCACGTACAGCCTCTCGGAGGAGGAGACAGGATGTTTCGTAAACCCTGAATCCTTGGAATTGATCAAATGGTATATAAGATACCTGCCTATTACTACCAGAGGCTGTATCTTGCTAGTGACAGTTTGCCAGCTCAATGGGGGAGTTGGATAGATGCATGAATGGAAATTCGAAGAATTCGAAGAAGGAGAAGAAGAAGAGGAATAAGAGGAATAAGAAGTAGAAGAAGAAGAAGAAGAAGAAGAAGAAGAAGAAGAAGAAGAAGAAGAAGAATAAGAAGAAGGAAAGCCTTCATACGCCGCTATGACGCTGAGGTCAAGAAGGGAAAAAGAGAGACACTACACCAACAGCCGCATGCCCAAAGCGACAGACACCCCCTCGCTCTCACTCACTCCCACTCAAAAAGGCAAAAGGCAAACAACCGCGCGAGCTGAGCGTGTGATACGCCAGTAAGTGGACGCTGTGCGTAACGAACGGCCTTGCTTTAGTGGCATTTATTCTTCTTATGCGTCTTTTCTTTGGTTGACATGCGTCTAGCGGGTACGAGATGCCTCTCGCCAGGTGCTGTAAGGGAGCAACCTGGAACGTGAGTTGGCGTCGTCGTCCAGGGGAAATGAGCAGACGAGACGCGCTGTTGAAGCGTAAGTAAGGGGAGGCGTGTTTCTGCTATTACTTGTGTTGTGGCCTTGAAATGATGGAATGACCGTTTCTGCTGAATTTCATATATGAACGCCTCATTCCCTTCCTGCTCCTGCTCCTCCCCCTGCTCCTGCTCCCGGATTTTGGGTTTGGATTGAAGGAGAAATTGATTGCCCACATGTACGAGTATCATCAGAAATGATGGGGGCATTGACACCAAGTACCAGCATCTCGACTTCCTCACCTGTACCAGCCCCAGCATCATCCACCGCACCACTTCACTACCACCAACATCCACTAGAACCCTTCTTCTCTTACTCCCATTCTTCGACATCGTCACTCCCACCGCCAATTCTTTCGTCTTCACTACTTTCCGCTCTCACTCCGTCCATCTTCTTCAGCTCCAGTATTTCTTCACCTTCTTGGCGGCCATCACTCGCTAAAAGGCAAAGCCAGCTGCATCCACCGCCACGCCCATTTTCACAGGACGAGCACCAAGAGCACCCCGAAGAGCACCCTGAAGAGCACCCCGAAGAGCACCCCCAAGAGCATCCCGAAGAGCACCCCGAAAAGGGGCCCCGAGCCCAACCCCAACCCCAACCCCGAGCTCTAGCACCAGCGCGCAAGACCTGCAGAAGACCTCCAACCTCGCCCTCGCCGTCCATTCAGGACTCCACCCACCACCATCACCACCACCACCACCACCACCCTGAGACGTACCTCTTCCCCCCTTCGACTCGTCTTCTCACTGAGAGAAAACGTCGTCGGCGTCTCTCGCATCCTCACTCCTTTCCCCTCTCACCACCACCACCACCACCACCACGATTGTCGCAAACGCCCCAACGGCTTCACAGGCGGGTTCTGCTTCGCATAACCCCCAAACCCCCATAACGTCTCATCGTCACCACACCCCTTCCACATCCCATTCCTACTCCCATTCCCAATCGCTCTCTTCCAATGCGGCCGGCCCTTCATCAACGGCCAACCCTCGAATCCCCTCTCCGACCTTTCAACCTCCATACCCAGCACCATCACCAGTTCCCACCTCCTCCACCGACGGTAGACAGCGTCCGCAGGTAAGGGTCTCGAGTCCGACGCGCTGGAGTCTGCGAAACGCCTTGATTGGTAGCGCCAACCCCGAGTTCCCATCTCCCTTTCGCAATCGGTCAGGCACCGCTGGCACCGTTGGCACCAACAATACTAGTGTTGCACACCTTCGTCCTCGACGTCCCAGTGCCGTGCGGCTGTGGAATCCCACCAATTCGACCCCTCGCATACTCACCCGAAAAAGAAATCCATCGCGGGACCAGGAAGAGAACCCAACTGTCATCGCCATCCCGCTTTCGCATCCGGATATCGGGTCGCCGCGAGAAGGTGCAGCTGCCGGAGGATCGTATCCATTGTTAACGCTTTCGGAGCAGAGGCAGAGTTTGCATTTGGGTTCGACCAGGGCGAGTTTACAGGTGGAGAGAAGTGGTGGTAGTTCAGTTGGGTCCAATAGAGTTTCATTGCCGAGAAGTGTCAGTATCGATATCGCAAGAAGCAAGAGCAGCGATTCACCAACCTCTGATACACCGAAACTCGACAAAGGGAAGGGACGAGCCACTTCCCGGTCGCCTGAAGCAGGGGAGAATAAAGCTAGTGAAGCGAAACCTCAAAGCAAAAAGGCCACAGGGCTCAGAAAGCGTGGTCAGAGTATTTCCAACCAGCAACCGCCGTCACCTGGTATATCCTTTGATCAGACCTTCGCAGCCATGTCCGACCTCGAACGCGGCCCCGATACCCAAGGCATATATCATCCAGGCGGCACTTCAAATCTACCAAACAATGTATCAAATCCCTCCATCGACGATGGCGGCATCGGCGCCGCCATGTCCTCAGAAACCTCGTCCATAATCGGTTCCGAAGGACTGGGTATGGCCCAAGACGAATGGGGACCTCTACATCCATGTTTCCCCCATATGAACTCGCACGTCCCACTCAACTCAGATCTCTACCAAACCACACGCATAATACGAGTTCGACGAGATTGGATGGCAGAAGGAGACTTGGCACCTACATTTTCGAATCTGTACCCCGAAATTCTCGACCCCGCTGGAGTGACGGAACAAGATTTCCGAACGATCATTGAGAAGGTTAATAATGAGTTGGTACCAGCTTTCAATCCCTGGACACCGCGGAACATCTTTGATGCTACGATGGGGCTCTTGACTGGATGGGTGTGGGATGATCTTGGATTTACAGCTGTCAAGTCGAGGTTAAAGAAGGCAGAGATGTATTTGGAAGAGTGGAATAAGGAGATGGAGAAGAAGAGGAGGGTTGGCAGTGGGATTCCACCAAGGATCGTTCCGTTGAGGAGGACGGGGTACATGAATGTGAGTTTGCACTCCCTTCACTTGTACAGAAATCATAATCTAATAATTTCTCTCTAGCTCGATATCCAAGTCGAAGATCCCGAAATCTCATACCCCAACTCCAACCCCGACGACCGAACAGCCACGGGCTTATCAACAATTACCCAAGAATGATCTCGCTCATACAAGAATACACGAATCACTTAATACACCACAGTACCAAACATTAATTCTGTCTTTGGTTGTTACAATACATATATATTTATAATGGGAAAACGGAAGAGAAAGAAGCAGATATACCCCCGCAGTACAGGAGCCTCCTTGGAAGAGGGCTCGTTAATTTCTCATTGTTTTTTGTTTCTTGGGAACCTGGAGTTTTTGATTCTTTCGCTTGATGGTTGATTGTTTGGATGCATAGCGTTGCCGTTGCATAGCCTAGCCCTTGCAAAATTTTGTCTCTTCTCTTTTTGGTTGGTTGGCAGTGGTGGATATGTATCTATAATATTTGAATGTCATAAGCTACTGAGTGGCTTTTGTAAATACCGTCAGTAACCCCGATTCTTCTGATCTTGGATTATGTGACTTATGACTGGGTAATATTTTGTGATATTTTGTGGTTTGTATTGCTGGTGTCCTGTATCGCGCCGAGTACCGACTTGGGAGAGGGCTCAAGGAAGGGCCTTTTTCCAAGGTCCCCTTGTCTTCCACTCTTTCCCAGTCAGGGAGTGTAAAGTTTACTATCACAAGGTCTCACGCAGTCTTCATCTTGTATGCGCAAGGTATTGATATAATATCATATAGGGGTCCTATCCTATCATATCCTATCCTATCCATCTCATTTCCTTTTCCTTTTCCTTTCTCGGGTCCAATGCGTAAGTCCCAACGCCAAAAAATGCACATCTTATATACAAATAGGTGTCTTTTACTCTTCTACTGTGCCTTTCCACTCCCCCTCTTTCAGTTGTCAGCATTTACTTTTGGGAATTTTGGAAGTCGTTGCGTGGGAAGCTGAGGAGGTTGTTGTATCTTCTTGTAGAATGAGTTCTTACTACTTCATCCGTACCCACTTCTAGGTTTACAGGATTTCGTGTAATCGAGGATTCCTTTCCCCTATTATCTCCGTACCAGTCTCTTCTAAACCTTTTAAACCTTACTAATAAGAGACCACCCGATACACTTAATTCTCCACACCTCGCACTCTACCCCAACACCCGGGACAAAGGTCCAGCTTGTGAGTACAACTATCTATCCACGCCAACACTTCTCAGTGTCATATACGCTCCGCACTAGTAACCGATCTGTGCTTTGGGAACTTTGGGTCTTTGCAAAGAAGAACAGTTAATTCTAACCGTCTTCTTATCTAATCTAGATGAACACTTTCGACTAACTAACCCTTTCCTGGTTCGGTAAGCTGGGTGACGAAAGTGCTTTGGTTGAGAGATGGTGGTCATTTGTTGATCCTTGGGTGATGTGTTCTGCTGGATATTTGCCTCCAGAGCTCCTCAGAGTGGCTGGGGTTATAGCAAGCATGGCTTGACGAGTTTTTGTGTAGTTTCTGGCTTGGAGGTGAGATCTTTATCTCGATTTTGGGATGTTATCTCTCTTTCATGGAGTCTTGGGATGTTTCAGCGTTGAAAGCCACTCTATTGGCTCCATCTACAAAGGATGTTTCAGTTCTGAGATTGTTTTTTTTTTGGTGGATTTGTCGTTCTTTTTTGTTGATGTTTAGGGGGGTTTTTTTTTGTTGAGTTTTGACATGTGAGAGAGGGCATTTGATAGTGAGATAATGAGATAATGAGATAAGAAGAAAGTGAAGAACAAGAAATAGTACGCAGGAAAAAAACATGGTGTATGGAAATTTCTACAACATCGTCCGTGAGGAAAAGGATCCAGGTAGTCAGTCGCGAGGCGTTTCGAAGGGTAGTCGTTTTGCGAGTTCCAAAAAGATTATGCAAGGCGAAGAGGCTCCAGTGAGTCGAGCTAGTCGTTAGGCCAGGGTCGGAATATCCATATGTCGGAAATAATCTGGTAGGTTGAGAATTGGGCGTTCAGCGAGATCCGGGAGCTATGCAAGTCGAAGAGAGTTCAAAAAGTCGAGAAGTAATCGATTCGGAGAAATACACAGGGCAAAGGGGATCGAGAGGATCGAGAGGATCGAGAGGTAGTCGTTCAGCTAGTTTCGTGAAATGCAAAAGGCGAAATAGATTCAGTACGAGATGTGGGTAGTACTACGGTCGTACCAGTCGAGTCAATTTGATGGTATTTTAGGAATGGCTCCTTCAAAACTCCAAAGCAATATGGATACTAGCACCCGAAGAAATGTCGCGGAATAATGGCTCCTCCTTTTCATCTTCCTCCGCATCCCCAAACCCATCTTCCTCACCAAAGAATTTCTCAAAAACATCGAACTTTGAAGATTGATTGCGGAGGAGGGGCACAATAGCCTCGAAAAGAGAATCAAGAGACGAAGGCGGGTACACAGTTTCGTCATTCCCATCATCATCACGAAGGAGTGAAAAATCACTCTCCTCGAAAAAGGGGCTAGGAGTCTTGCGCAGAACAAAGAAGCTCCTATCTTCATCATCTACCTCGTACAATTCATCTTGGTCAACGACCGCATGCTCCTCATCCTCTTCTTCCTCCTCTTTCTCTACCTCTTCTACATCCTCGGACCCCGAAGACATATCATCCTCCGAATTCAAGAGCGCATAAGGATTCCGCGCAAACACCATCGGTTCAGGACTCGTAGAAAGCACAGCCCTATCTTCAGGAATTCCGGGCCCAATTTTCCAACCATCCGGGTGCTGTTCCGCCAAAGCCTTGAGGGAAGCTTCGCATCTCGCCTTTCGCTCAAGTATCCTCTTGGAATTGGGGCTCTCCCAGACATGGACCTCGTAGTTATCGTCGAACTCTGGTGAGAGCGGCGCGAGTTCATCCGCCTGGATAGGACGAAAGTAATAAGGCCCAGGACCAGGCTTAGGAAAAGGAGGAAAATCAAGACGAAAATGTTTCTTCTTCTCCTTCTCGATTCGCCGATTCTCGTGGTAGTGAGACTTATCCCCGCAGACGCAGCCGTCGTCTCCAGGGCGCAAATCGAGCCAGTCAACAAAGGAGTTTGGATGGGTGTTTTCGAAGAAGCTGACCCTGAAACCGGGGATTTCGTGAGGATGGCTGTATTGGTGGTGCTTGTTGATAAACTGGGCGGTTGTTCTCTTGCGGGGGGCGAGTTGTCTTCTGGGGTTGAGATCCATGGTAGCGGTTGCATTTAGCATTTCGAGGAATTGACTCTTGAGAGTAATGGGGGTGGTGGCATCGGAGGTTGCTGAATCTACAGAAGCCATGCTGAGTAACATAATGGTGTAATAGGGAACGAGCGTTGGGGAAGAAATCGATGTGAAGGAAGTTTTGGAAAGATGAAGCTGTTGGAAAGATACAATTCGAAGGCTGAACTCGTCGGAGAGTCGTAGTCGTTGTAAAGTTGTCAAGTGGTTGTGAGTCGTTGTTAAGTTGTTATTGTTGTCAAGTTGAATTTGCTGTAAAGTCGAAGTCTTCAAAGTCAAGTTCACAGAATATTATTGCTGTGAAGAAACATTCCAAAACAGGGGGAGTTGTTCCTTTTAAGAAAAGTAGCGCGATACACACAACTCTCCCCCATCACCGAGCACCATATTAAAACATCATAACAATCAAATGTCAGTATTATGACTACACCAAACAAGACCTAGAACCCGAAACCGTTGGGGGTGGGGAGGAGCCGGCGTCCTAGTTGTGATGCCAAAATCGGGAAACTAAACTATAGCGTGAATCGCGGGTAACTCCTGGGTCAGGATAACATTTTCCTCTCATCAATATACAGTCACTCGATTTGCAGTAGGTATCGCGGGGCGCATGAATTGAAAGCATGGATTGCATATAGTTGAGCCTTTCACTTCAATGTCCAGACACCTCAAAAGAAACATGGATATCAGACATATGACGTGGAAATATAACGATGCTAGACCATGATTCTGAACCAGTGTTTGTTACGAAACATTGATAGCGTAGCACTAGTCTAGCTCAACCGTTTCTGACATCGAAATGGAATCGCAAAGATACAGGAAAAGACACACGAACTTTGGCAACAAAGAAACTACAAGATCCTTAATTCGTCATAAGCAATTTTTTAGGGTTGCAACTTGCTATATTCCACCGAGAATATCTCCCCATAATATGCCCGTAGCCACTGCCATAATGCTTTATCCTTCACACAAAGAGTGGTATAGAACCGCTATCAAACGCCTCCTGAAAATGCATCATAAAAATCATTCCTTATTTCCCTCGTACATCTAGCCACGCTGTTTTAGGAAGTTGGAAAGGTAACTAGAAAGCCCCTTTCTATCTGTGGAAGTAGTCATCGCTTTGATGAAATCCGACCCATCAAAACCCATAGCAGGGAAGAATGATGTTTGAAGATGCTGGAGGAACATATCCCCAGTCTTGGTATATATTGTTTGCTCCAGACCTGCAATTTCATTCAACACCTGTTTGACTTGTGCATCTGTAGCAGGACGGAACTGTGGGTCTTGGAGGACTTCCCAACAAAGAGGGTGAAATCGTTCGATAAGAAATCTATCAAACCCAGGGAAAGCGGGACTTGGTGGTTGCGTGGATTGCTGTGGCTGCGGGGAAAGAACTGCAATGCTTGGACCGCCCCAGAGATCCGCCATCTTATGGAGGACTGAGAAGGCAAGACGACTCGCAGATAAATTCCCCGTTCCGCTACTCACTGTCTTGGCCAAGGTGGTGACAGACAAAATCAAGGGTTCGAAAAATGCTTGATTCGAGTCACTGACGAGGACAGATCCGAGACCTTCATTCAAAAGGATTTGCACAAACGTGAGGTATTCTCGTCGGAGCTCGGCAAGTTGAATTTCATCGTCTGTTCCAGTGATTGGTTCAGCCAACCCAGCAAAGACTCTTTGGAAAAGTGGTGTGAGAAGAGAATCCAGGACAGCATATATGTCTTTCTTGAATGCAAATACAACCTGGTCCAACAAGCGGAGAAACATAGCCATCTCATCCTTGGAGGAGTTATGGGATAAAAGACCATCAATCCAGCGAGGGAGAAGGGGCAACATTACAACGCCTAATACTCCGGTGAGCCTAGTGAAGGAAGCTCTAGCTGCAGTTCGAATATCGGACGAGGACCGAAGGGCTTCCAGGGCAATCAAGATAGCTTCTGCTGCACGAGAAAACTCTTCCGAAACACTCGCTTGTGGGGCTTGGTGGTTGGTGGCTGGATTGCCAGGTTGCCAGTCTGAAAATCCATGTGAGAGAGATCCCAGTGCCATGATAACATGATGAATTTGCAAGACGGACTGAGCGTCTCCGGATTTAGCAGCTGGTAAACTACGTTCAATCTCTGAGAACAAAGGTTCCAGAATAGTCCTAGCGTACAGAACTTGCTTTTCAACAGGGGTGGTTGAAGTTGAAGCTATACACCCAATTGCCTCGTAAAGATACAACTGTCCATTAAAGGCTGCATCTGCCGAGTGGTCGCTCTCGTCAGAAGACATGTCATCGTTAGCCCCATTCTCCGACGGCAATTCTGCCTTGATGGGCAACAAATCGCTAATAGACTGAATCACAGTCTCCGCAACATTGCCCAGTTGAGCTCGGAGATGCTTCACAAATCGATGAAAGAGATACCATGATCGGGTTCGGACTCGAATGTGGGTGTGGTGAACGAGTCTAACAAAATGCTCGAGAACTTGGGGAATGTACCCGGACTGGTTTTCGAAAAATGAGTAGTATCGAACGCAGATCTCCATGAACTGGAGCTGGATGGCAGGATGAGCAAATGAGGCGATACCTTTACAAGTTAGCATAGTGGACTGAATAAACTTTAGTCAATCAGACTTACCGGATTCAACCATTTTGGACATCATGACGATCAATCTTTCCGCAGCTATACCAGATGGTTGGCTTTTGGCATAGAGACCGCCATTGACAAGAGTAAGCTCCCCAAAAAGATACATCTCATGCAATGCCAAATCAAGATCCCTCCAATCCATTTGGCCACCAGCTTGGTCAAAGTTCTGAAATGTGTTTCCGATAACATTACTCAAGATATCAATGTAAAGATTTTTATCCACGGCGGCAACTGTCTTTTGGAGAATTTGTAATCTCTTTCTCAATTCTTGAAATTCTGCCTCATCTGTCTGTTCGTCTTCGTTCCCCCAGTTGGACGTCTCATCATATCTCATTTTTTGAATGATAGCGTTCAAGATAGGTGACAACATAGCGGAATATGCAGGTGGGAGCGGTTTAGCTTTGCGCAGGAATGTAAGGAGATCCGTGAGAGATGGTATGACGGTAGAGCATATTTCATCATACTCATCTGAAAAGAAGCGCAAGAGAAGCGGTAAGAACACCTGGAGAAGCTGCTCTGCTCTTCCTCGAGACTCGTTGTCTGTCTGGGCATCCTCCAGGACTTTCACAACATCAAAGACCACATTATTGACAAGCTTGGCAACAGCTTCTGCCAGATCGGTATCATAGCTGGAGGTGGTTCGTAAATCATGCAGGGCCGGACTGGCAATGAGTTGAGAGACGACTTCTCCCAAATTCAAGAAAACAATCATGTTAATCTTATCAGAACCCTTCATCTTCTTGGCCACAATCTCCGTAAATGCATCAATTGCTGCATCACGTACCTTGTCCTCCTGATGCGATGGGTTGGTGCGGCCGGCAAGTTGGAATAGGAGGTTCAAAGTTGCCTGGTTGACGATCAAAGAGATGTCTGTCCAGCTGACCCATTTCCCGATAGTTTTCAAGCACATCTCAACCACGCTATCATTCTGCCCTGCCCATTGTGCCAGAATTTCCTGCCACGCAGTAGCCACCTTTTGTGCATCGCGTGCTCGAAGAGCATCCTTAAGATCGGTATTTCGTTTGGTTTCTGCGGAGCTTCTTGAGACAATAACATCTGCAATCTCGTCGTGTATAGACCCCAAAATACGTAGGTACAGCACAACCCCTACAAGATTATCCCTCGACCCATTCTGGAGGCTCGTCAAGGCCAAGAAGTCGTCCAAGAAGTTCTCCCAGCCTTGTCTATACAGCGATATGAAGAGGTAGGTAAAGGTTTGGGTGACTTTGTTTTGAATAGCTGGCGGATCGATTTGATCCTGGCTGCCCGATGCGTACGTCCGCCGTATGTACTCCATGAGTATTTCCTTTACTTGGCCCAAGCCCTGCCCATCCAGCTGCTGGGTCTGAATGGCATTGTTGACAATGTCAAGGGAGAACAGTCGAACAACATCGGAGGATTTTGGCGTGCGGGTAAAAAGGGTAAGGCAAGCATCTTGTGCTCCTGGGTTCGACCGTAGCTGGTTGAGGAAGTCATAGGCTTGTTGTTTGAGGCCTTGCTCGGAGGTTGGAGCGTACACAATCTCAATGGCATTCTCGACCTGGCAGAAGAAAGAAATCAGTCAGTATGGTCAACAACAAGGTACCCGCATTCCCGTCTCGATGTTCTGGTCAGCTTACTTGGGCCTCCATGACTACCCGCTCTCAGCTTCTGGAGTTGAATTGTATAGCAGAAAACCTTGTGTTTTGTTTTCCACCGCTATGCAAATGGTAGCAGTGTTGGTGGTTGCATAGGTTTCTCGTATGCTCATGACATGCTTTCAAGGCTGCCGAGTCATAAAGGCATAACTTTTTAGGCGGTGAATGGCCGCGTCTCTTTGTGGTTAAAAGTAATGGTGATGAGAAATTGGACGCGCTTGGAAACTGATGAAGACTTGATCCTGAGGGCTGGCCGAGTCTGGATCTGGATCTGGGTCTGGAAAGGGCTCGGGTTTTGGTCAAAATACCGCTCGCTGGCTGAACTCTTGAAGATTCAAATGCTCCCCCACTACGGACCTACGAGTAATTTCGTGGAACCTCGTTGATGCACGTGACCCCCGACCACTTCACGCCACCTGCCGTTTCTGGACGACCGAGATCTGAAACATCATTTTACCTACCATTTGAATTCTTGGTAGAATTCTTGATACCCTATCTTCGTACAATGAAAGCACCGAATCTCGGTGGAGGTTCAGTATATTGTTCTCTCGAGTAGTTACCTTACTCTCTCATGATATAGGAAAATGAACGTTCATATAAGTACTCCGAAACAAGTAAACTTAACAATATCGATAACCCTCATCTCAATTGCTTCTTCCCCTTTTTTAACACTCTTCTCCACTAAATGAAAAGTAAAAATGGCCTCTTTCCATTATTCCACAACGAATGCAGAGGTCCTTGAAGTATTTGGAGATCTAGTCAAAGGGAAAACGAGTATGTGAGTCCAATTTCTTGAGTTCAAATTATTGAAAAAAGACTTTCAGTCTTGATCACAGGTCCCACAGACAAAAGTCTCGGAGCTCAAACGGCTCTTTCCCACGCAACAGGAAACCCCGCGGAAATCATCCTCGCCGGCCGAAACAAATCCAAGATTCAACCAGTGATAGACAGTCTCCAAACCAGCAACCCAGACCTCAAAGTCACTTTCCTTCAACTTGATCTTGCAAGTAACTGGTCAGTACGAGCTGCAGCAAAGCAGATCAACGCTTCTGTTCACCATATCGATATTCTCGTCAACAATGCTGGTGTTATGGCAGTCAAGGACTTCATTAAAACGGAGGATGGTGTTGAGTTGCAGTTTGCGATTAATCCTCACGGACATTTTGTTTACGAACTTGATTTTGGAGAAAATTCTGGCTGTGGATAAGGGGGCGAGGATTGTGATTTTGACTAGTGAGAGTTATGTTATGTCTGGGGTAAGGTTTGAGGATGCGAATTTTCAGGTAAGTCATCTCTCGGCTTTTTGTTGTAAGAAGAAGTAGTGTGGAAAGAGAAATTGACAGTCGTTTAGGATGGGAAATTTTACAAGCCATTTTTGGCATGGACAGTCGAAGACGGCAGACTTTTTACAACCACAAAGATCAAAGTCGGCTTAGAATCAAAGCTTGTATTTCCCTGCACCTGCTGTAACGTCTATAAATATTTACCTAGAATAGTAACCTCGACATTCTGTGTTGCAAATGCATGCAAGGGGGAACACCAACATATTCGCGTCATGCTTTATTTTATTTTTCAACTATAACAAGAAATGAATCGCAATAACCACAGCTTCAGTCAAAAGTGACAACTACTATTGACCAATTAACCAAGATCAGTCTTAAAAATCGTTAATATGTTTGTAGAATTTGCTGTCGACGAAGGAGCTACCTTCGAATTGGCAGCCACTTGTCAACATCTCGATGTCATTTTACTCTTTCCCGATCATCTATTTGGACTTTGATAAATGTTGTCATCCCCTCTGATGGTATCATAGGCCCTGGGGGAAACCCAACTTCCTTCTTTCCATAAGACATTGCTTTTGTAGAACAGTAGGCTTCTTTTAGAGAACTCTCAGTATACAAGGGTTGTTTTTTCGAAAGTGAGCTACGGATTTTGAATGCCGAGAAAGGCGGGGTTCTTGATTTTCGAACCGTTTAGATACAGAAAAGACCTACAACGATGAAGACATAGGATGGGGTTTAGGTTTTCAAAGCTGAAAAGCCGTTGTTCCAAAAGTATCACTGTTGACACCTGTAGCTAGCTGTTATAAAGAATTGGATGGACATGGAAGAGAAGGTATCAATCGTCTTCACCACTTCGAACTATTTTACTGGAGTGTGTCTTTCTATGAACACATGGAGTGCGAACATAATCAACTAACATCGCACCAATCCTGCTATAGTCCTAGGCCTTATCCTTGCCATGCATCACCTCAAGACGTCGATTCCGCTGGGTACTTTGTTATAAAACTTCTTTTGTAACGATAACTTCTAATTCGACAGTAAAAATAGCTAGCTCACTGAGCGTTGAATTTTGCCCAGCATAGAAGACAAAGTGTTGTCTCTGATTGTTTTTTGCAGAATATCAGGGTTCTTTACTTGTTCCCTCTCAAGAGTTCATAGGGAGCAGAACATAATTAAGTTACGTTAGTTGGTGCCTCATTTGATTTATCGGTAGTTGACATAAATGCCACGTAATTAATTTAAAAAAGACAGAAATGCTACCTGATTGATAATTTTACGACATTCATTGCTTTAGTAGTGCTAAAACGATGTTATATGAATAGTGGCATTAGCGTCATCTAAATATGGCATACCTACCCATCCGTAGATAAAAAACTAGTATTCAAGAGGGGAATTTCTCGATGACTTTCTACTTATTCATTGTTTTACACATTTATCTACTTGTATACTACCTTTTTCTTACTTCGTCACAAGGATATTAGTAGGTTAAGACCCAACCTCTATAGATTTCTTTCACCTCTTGGTCGCTGCGACGTTGCGGAGTATAAAATTACACTATTTTTAGGATATACAGTAAATATTAAGTGACAGATATATCACTACTTCACGACCGAAGTGCCACTTTTTTCTCCTACTGTCAGAAATGCCACGTGTTTTTGATATAAAATGTCACTATTTAAGGTTCATCACTTAATTAACAAATATACTAAAAAGTATACTTAAAATACTTAAAAGCATAATATTAATTAGGTGGCAATTATGTCAATTGCCCTTGATTTATTCGTGCTTCCTTTGTGTGTTCACCCAAAAACTCACGATTACACTGTTCTGTCCCTATTTAGCATGTAAAGCAGGAGAAATTTCTCAACGCGATATTTGTTTCCTTAAGCGATGAAGTAAACCATCCAGTTACTTTGAGTAGCTCTTACTAACCCCAAGAAAGAAAAACCAGTTTTATTATTGTTCACCCATCATCTTTTTTTACCCAATCCACGGCTTAGGTTTCCCTCATCAATACTTGAATGTATAAATAGACAAACATGGAACCTCTGAAAAGCGTAGTCAAATAAATAGGTATGAACCTGGGTTGGAAGATACTACAGACAGCTGAGGGCATTTTCGTGTGGTTGAGCAAGACACGAATCGTGAGGAGAAACACCACCAAGGGTTAGAATTTGAATTCTTCGGAGTCTTGTCGGATAACAGAATCAAGCTTCCGAGTCTTGGGTCGAAAAATCCAGGGAGCAGCGTGGTGGTAAATCAGTTTCTCATCACGCTTTCCCGTTCACAAACGGCAAACAACCAAGACTTTCGACCAAGATGTGGTAATTGTTAGAATTGTAACAAGACTTGGACCTAGTATTCTACTGTCGAAAGTAGAACTACTGTCTAATATGTTAATAATTTACAAGAACTTTGACCTTCCAAGTCAAGTCCTGTAGTTGGCGAATACTTCCTCTTCCAATGCTCATGGTAACACAGTTGCGGAGCTTAGATTATTACTGACTTCTGATCTCCAGATGGCGTGAACCTTCTATTTCTGCTTGTGATAGGCATTGTGTGATGTGGATTAAGTTGATTGATGACTGCTTTATAAATGAGGGATGCGAGGAGAGGTATAATTTAGAAAGGTTGAAAGTTAAAGTTTTCAAAACAGGGAGGGGGGTTGGGTTCAGATAGATAATACTTCACTAAGGAATAAAGTAGCTAGCGTCTAGTAGATGGTTCACACTCATCGCTACATTCTTCGCCTAGTAGAGCCCCTGTGAATAACACTAGTGTTAACTAAAGAAATTCAACACCAACATACCTTAACCCACTATTTCCATATTCCAATTCACCAAAAGAATACAGAGACACTTGTCCCACTGCGCAGTACAGAGGTGAAAACAATGAAGAAACGGTCCATCTCCGCTATACGTAAGATTCTAGTAACCAGCACTACCAATATGACGAAGTAATGTAAAACCTAGAAAGGGAGAACCAAGACCCTTAAATTCAAGATTCCAACCATTTACTGTCTCGAAAACCCATCCACCGTCGAGTCTACAAAATTCCATCCCTGTCTTAAGCTAGCACCCCGGAAAAGTTTTCACCCATACATCTTCCCCTTCATGCCATTTCAAGAGTTTACAAAGACTTATCACCCTCCTTCCGCTCAAAACCACAGACACAAACTTGACGAGTGGACAACTATGGCTATCTATATTACCTCTATCTCAACCGCTCCTCTGTCCCGCTTTTATCCCAACCTCCTCTCTCTCCTGTTAAACATCCGTACCTGTTACGTGATATAGGTCTTCTTAAACCCTCTTATATATAAGTAGAGAGTAATTCCCCTCTAGAATTGCTTAAGTAATATAATTATATTAAACCTTATACTATTCTTTTAATAGGTTATAAGCCTAGAATTCTACCCTAGACTTATTAATTAAATTACTACTAAGTCTCTGAATAATTCCTTAACCTAGTATAAGCGTGTTTTACTAATAGACATATAAGTTATTATAATTTAAAAACAGGATCTCTTATATCTATTATACTTAGTATTACTACTCTTAATTTATCTTAATATATGTTATAATAAAAGTGCTAAGGCACTTAAGTACTAAAATGCTAGGTCGACTCTTAACCTAGCCTATGCGGCTCTCTAGTAGTAAAAAACTTAGTGATTTTAAAGAAGTTAAAAAACACTAACCTCTTAATATATTACCTAGATAGCTTATAAAATTATATTAATATAAGCGAAAATTTTAAAATAAATATATTAGAAGAAATAAGGTCTTAGAAGATCATCGATAGCTAATTTAGTATAAGTTAAGAAAGGCTAAGAGTAGCTTTAAGAAGGTGCTTCCTAGCTTATCGAATAATAAAGAAGATAAGATAGTACTTACTTATATTATACTTTAGGTCTAATCTTTTTCTCTATTATACTTAAACTCTTCTTTAAACTTATTTTGAACACTTCTATAAAGACGACCTACTTAAAGACTCTAACTATATACTCTTAGAATCCGAATCCGAAACCGAATCTAAAACTAATACTAGCTCTAATACTACTGAATTATCCTTATTAGAAAACGAACTTCTTCTTTCTCTAAGCTCTATAAACATCTTCGGACTCTACGCTAAAGAACCTTTATCTATTACTTCTACCTTCTCTACTCCTAGCCTACCTAGTTCTTCTTAATTATATCTACTGAAAATTAAACTTAGAATAATATTTAAGAGCTTAATAAAGCTAACTAGACTAAATAGGAAAGACGAGTCGTTAATAGCCTCTATATTAAAGACTACTACTACGAGTAGCTTATTACCTATAAGAAGTAGCGACTAGATACTCTCTTAGTAGTATAAGTTATAAGTCCTAGATAAGCTGCTATTCTAGAGCTAATAGTAGCTAAGAAGAAAGAATATAGAAAGGAGGATAAAGAATAGATTAAATTCTTAGACGTTAGATTTTATATAATATATAGTAAGTGTAGCTTTCTAGCTAAGAACTATATTAAGAATAATAGTAATAATATTCTATAACTTCTTATAAAACTTAAGAATAGATTTTAGTCTAAAGAATTAGTATAATTTAATTAACTTATAGACGAGCTCTTATCTTTATAGCTCGACGTCTTCGTCTTTATCTAAGAGTATAACTCTTAGTTCCTTTAGATCGATTATAAGCTCTTACTTATCTTACTAGACGCTAAACTTAAAGATCCTTAGTTTAGCTAACTCTATATATTCAGCCTTACTCTAGTATATAATACCTTTAAAGGATATTAGACCTAGACTTATAACTACGTTAACGATACTAGCTATATTATACTTATTAGTAAACTTATAATAGTAGTTTAAAAGAAGGAACAGCGTATAACCATAGATACTAATAATACGATAATAGGTATACTTGCTTATAAACAATCTAGAACTAATAAAATACTAAAATATATATACTATAGTAAAATATATCATCTAGAAGTAAACTATATTAAGAAATATCTTTATCTAAAGCTAGCTTATAATAAGCGAATAGCTAATAAAGTAGCTATAAAAGCTATTAAACGTAAGAAGCGTCCTTGCCTTTAAGACGATACTTAGGATTAAAAAAAGAAGTTAAAAGATAAGAATACTAAGACTACTACTATAGTATTTATAAGACTATTAGTTATTAACTAAAATAACGAAGCCGACTACTACTCTATCTCTTATTAGGCTTAGATAGTATATCTTATACTAAATTTTAAAGTACTAAGAGCCTCGACGTCTAAATCCTTATTATAAAGATAGATTATTAATAGTAGATACTCTAAATCTATCTATTACTAAAAGTTACTCTTTACAAATCTAGGGCCTCTAGACTCTAACGAACTATAAGTAGTAGTAGGTATTAGCAGAATACGATTATCTATTATCTTTAAAGAAATAGTAAAGTTAGTTATAGAAATAGAAACTAGACTATAGATACTACTACTCTCTAATATACTCTACTACCTTACTCTAGAAGCTAATCTTCTTTTCTTTTTATAGCTACTAAATAAGAGGCTCTAGATAGACTTATAGAAAATATATAGGTATATTTAGACTCTATCAAATACTAAGACCTTATATATCTATAAACTTACTATTAAAGGTAACCTCTAGATATTAATACTAGGAACTCTTCTTAATACTATAATTTAGCCTATAAGACGCAAAAGACTTCTAGTACTTCTAAGCTAATATAAGCTCTTACTACGCTCTTACCTATATTCTAAAACATTAGCTAAAGCCTAGATTACCTATACTAATAAGCTAGTAAACATAACTTAGTATACTTACTTAAGATATATAAGTAATAAAGTAATCAAGGCACTTTATAAAAGATCTTATAATATAGATAAAAAGATATATATAGAAGGCTATACCTATACTACCTATATAGAAGAGCGTATAAAATTAGTTCCTTATTTAGACTATATAGAGCTTAGACGTTACCTTATAGAATTAGTATATATAGACGTTATAAGACCTCTAAAACCTAGACTATTTAGTTTTCGATACTAGGTATACTTTTACTATAATAAAATAAAAGACGTAGAAGTCTATAATATAAAATATAAAAGCGATGTATTAGCCTGTTTTAAGGAATATAAGGCTACTTATAAGTACTCTAAACGACGGATCTATTATATTCGTAGTAATAACAGAGGTAAATACATTAGTACTACTCTTAGTAAATATCTTAAGAAAGAAGGTATTATACTTAAAACTATAATCCTAAATAATTCTAAGATAAATAGAGCTGCTAAACGCCTAAGCTAAACCTTATAGTAGATAGTAGAGATAATAAGAAGGCACTATCTTAACTTTCGTACTAACTACTTTTAGCTTAAATTATTACAAACCTCTATCTATCTTTACTAAAGATATATTTATATAGCTACTAAAATTTCCTCTTTTAAGGCTATTACTAGCTTATACTCTTATATTAATTATTTAAGAATTATAGAGTTATAATATATAGTTCTTAAAAATAAGCTTAAAAAGAGTAAGTCTAAAAAGGCTTAAACCTTTTCTAGACGCCTAATAGGCTATAAGAGAGATTATATTAAGTAGATCTAGACTACTAATAAGAAAATCGTTTAAGCTAATAATATTTATATTAATAAAATATAAGTCGACTTATAAGAGAAAGAACTAGTACCTAAAGTCCTCGTCTTTAAGATTACTCTAGACCAACGACTTAATAAAGTAGACTCTAATTAATAACAAAGTAAGATAGTTAACTCTAAAGCTAATTCTATATTTAAAATTAAGAGAGCCGCCGCAAATACTACTAAAGCAGTTATAAAGCTAATTAAGAAGTCTTATAAACATAAGTTATAGACTACTAGTAGAATACGCTAGTAAGAGATAAAAGATTAAAGATCTATACTTTTAAGAGAAAGAGGTTAAATAAAGAAACTATAAGTATATCTAAGACTAAGCTACTTACTACCTTTGTTTAAGCTTAAAAGCTCTAGATTTATAAAGCTGTCTAACAATTTAGAAAACGATATCCTAGTACTTCGTTAAAATAAAGAAGTAATACCTCTATCTACTCTACTATTACCGCCGAAGCTAATAATCGTTATACACCGTAATCTAGCTATACCTACTACTACAAGAGTATTAAAGTTATAAGTATATTAGAAGTTATAACCCTTTATAGACAATAATAGCTCTAATCTTAGTAGTCTAAAAACCTTATTAGACGATATAGTAGACTATATAGACAACTATAGCCTTTAACTAGTACTCCTATCTAATCTACTACTATTTACTCTTATCTATTAACCGATCGACGAGACCTACTTTATAGTAACACTATTAGCCTAGGTATAAAATAACGTTTTTAAGCTCTAAACCTATAAATAGGCCTATGTATATACTAAAGCCTAAAAGTAGATAGAAGCTAAAAATAAAGAGATCGATTCTATTAAGGAAAACAGTATCTAGAAGGAGGTTAAAAGACTTATAAACTAAAGAGTTCTTATAAACAAATAGGTCTATAAACTTAAGATAGGCGATAAAGGCTAGATTATTTAGTATAAGGCTTACTAGATAGTTCACGGTTTTAAATAAGAAGAAGGTATTAACTTTAACAAAACTTTCGCTACTATTATAAAGCTTATAAGCTATAAACTTATATTTATAATCGCTACTACCTTAAACTAGGAGATTAAGTAAATAGATATAAAAACTATATTCTTATATAAAGATATTAAAAAAGAAGTCTATATAGAGTTTCCTAATAGCAGAGAGAATAGTACTAAAGTCTATAAACTTAAAAAGATACTCTATAGTTTAAAGCAGGTATCTAAAGTCTAGTATAATACTCTCTATAGTTTCCTAAAAACCTTAGGTTTTAAACCTCTCAACGTAGACACTAGCGTCTTCTACTATAAAGACATTATTATTATAGCCTATATTAACAACCTCCTTATTACTAGAGGATTAATATAGAAAATTAATAAAGTAAAAAAGGTATTAAACACTTACTTTAAAATGTTAGATCTTAGTCTAGTAGCCTACTATCTAGGCATAATAGTAACTTAAGATAAGAAACGCTAAACACTTTACTTAGAATAATAAGCCTATATTAAGAAAATACTATAAGATTTTAATATACTTAATATAAAGATATATTATATACTAATAGAAGCTAATAATCACCTTATAGCTACTCTTAAAGACTATAAAAGCTCTAAACCTTTTAGATAATAATACTAATTAGCTATTAGTTCTCTTATATACACTATACTTAGTACTTAACTAGATATTACCTACTCTATATCTATTATAAACAGATTCTTGTCTAATCTAACTAATAAACATTAAACAGCGGTAAAACGAATCATATATTATCTTAAGAGTACTATAAACTACGACTTAGTATTTTAAGGTAAGCTTAAAAGACTTATAGGCTATTTAGATACCGACTAGACTAGATATTACGAAACTAGACGATCTACTTCTAGATATCTCTTTAATATTAGTAGCAGCGTTATCTCATAGTTATCTAAAAGATAGGCTATAGTCTTACTATTCTTATACAAAGTAGAACTTAAGAGAGAGACAAATACTATAAACGAAGCTATTTAGCTATAACGTCTTCTAGATTAGCTTATTCTAGAGACCGAACTAAGAGTTACTATAGTAATCCTCTATAATAATTAAGAGGCTATAATACTTATAAAAAACCTTATCTATTATAACTATACTAAATATATCACTACCTAAGACGCTAAGGTTAGAGAAGTATAAGCCAAAGAATATATAAACCTTATATTTATTAATACGAAAGAGTAAGTAGTAGACAGACTTACAAAACCCCTTCCTAGAAATACTTTTAAAAAGTTCTAATTCTTAATAGATATTAAAAAGAGAGATATCTAAAAGCTTAGCAGAGTACCGCTATTACTCCGCACTCGCTTAAAATACCGTAGAGCCGTATCTAATACTTTAAAGAAAACAAAGAAAGATTATATAATATACTCTTTATATTTATACTATTATATCTTTAGATACTAAAGAATAGACCTAGTATTTAAAAAACGTTTTTTATTATAGTTTTTAAAAGTTATACAACTATATAGCATAAATTATAAAAGAAGATCATATCGCTAAGACTAATAATTCATATCACGTAGTTAACTATCTAGCACTCTAGCTACTACACCAACTATCTATATATACCTAACATCTAAAACATCTTATAATTAACTCTCTCTATTATCTATAAATTATCTCTTTAAATACTTACTTTACTTAAAAAATGTCGAATACTAGAATTACTCTAGATATAACTCTTAAGAAGTTAAAAGCTATCACCTTCTTAAAAGAACTCTTCTTTAACTTCGTAGATATTAATACTTAACATCTAAAACTCCTATTACTTAGAAGTCTAAAGACTAACTCTATTAGTTATAATATCTAATATTACCTATCTAAAATTAATAGCATCTATAATAGAGTATACTTACTCTACTAGATTATATAACACTCTATCGCCTATTATATAAAGTAGGAAAAGGTAAACTAGTAAGATAATATAAATAAGTACTACTCTCTATTTAAATACTTCTTATATATCTTTAGTCTAGACTAAATCAAGTCTTAAGATATAATTATTATACTTATAGTTACTTAGACAGAAACCTAAGTTAAAATAAACCAGTTATAATACCTTACTATATTATAATATATCTAGGTTATAGTTATTAAATAAAAACTCTCTACAGGTCTATAACTTCTTATTCTAGACGCTAACGCCGAAGTCGAGTATTAAGACACCGACATCGTCCTTTTTATAAGTCTACTTAGTATATAAAGAAAATTTATCAACTATCTACAAAAGAATAGAGGTATAAGAAACCTTAATATTTAGATTAGTAGGAGAGGTAATACTAGCCTAGTTAAGAGATATCTAGCTATCTTAAGTTACTTTATTTAAGATCTTACTAGTAACTAAGACTACTCTAAACAGTGGCCTTAGAGTCCTAGTTATCTTAAAGCTACTAGTTTTAAATAAGTTACTCTTAGTGCTTAAATCGACTCTTATAACTACACTCTCTCTATTAGAGTACTAATAAATAAAGTTATCAATCTCTATTCTTAGAAGCTCTTAAAAGGAAGAAAACCTATTCTAGTAGACCTAGCTTAGAACAACTCTAAGAGTGAATAAGCCTCTAACAACTACTCTAGGTATAAGAGTATTAATTTAGACGATATCGAAGCTAAGAATATAGAACCTGTAGGAGTAGTAGAAGCTGTAGAAGTAGTAGAATCTATAGAAGTAGTGGAACCTATAGAAGCAGTAGAACCTATAAGAGTAGTAGAACCTATAGAAGCAGTGGAATCTATAGAAGTAATAGAAGTAGTAGAACCTATAGAAGACATATTACCACCTACTATATAAAGTCTTAAAATTAAGCTATCTCTAAAACGCCGTCGTTCTAATACTCTACTACCTCTACTATACTAGGCATCTGCTATACTCTCTAAAGAAGCCTTTTAGATACTACTTTAACCCTTACTAACGAGGCCTACTAATATTATATACGCTAAGTATAAAGGACTCTTAATTAAACGTTTTACTAGTATATAAAGGTATATTAAAACCAACGGTACTAAGTATCTACTTAGTATTAATTAATCGATTAAAGTTAAAGTTAAGCCTAGTACTAATACACTTAAAGAATAAGATAAGGACGTAAAGTATAAGCAACTTCTTATATATTTAAGAGAGTATATTAAGAATCGACTAGACTAGCTAATAGATTTCTACTATATCCTAGATAACTACGACTATATAAATAATATAAGTATAGAAGGAGATACTATACTAGGTAACTTAACTATAAGAGGCGTCTTAGTATATACTATAGATATAGAAGAAGAGAACGAAGTTAATACCTTAAATTAACTTTTTAAAGAACTCTAATTAGTCTTCTTACTTATATATTCTTTCTTAGCTTTTTATCCTTTAAAGGTTTTTTAGCTAAAGGTTTATTAAAGTATATTAGTATCGAAGTATATTAGTATCGTAATCTAGGAGTGTTTAGATCGAGTAGGAGTGTTAAATATCTATATCTATTATGTAATATAGGTCTTCCTAAACCCTCTTATATATAAGTAGAGAGCAATTCCCCTCTGGAATTGCTCAAGTAATACAATTATATCGAACCTCATACTATCCTTTCAACACCTCCCACTAAGATCAACCAACTAATAAACTACTCTTACATCTGTAGCTCTATAAAAACTCTCACAGCCCACCCTCTTCCTAATCACCCAACTAGGCACTCTACAAACCAAAACCAAAACAAGCCCCCCCCCCTTAGCAACCCTTGATTCTCCTTTTTACACCGTTAAAATTTTGTTGTATTATGTATGAAGTGATATAAAGTCTCGAGCCGTCTTATAAATTAGTGAGGGGCCTTTTTGAAAGAGGTGGAGTATCAGGGTTTTTGTGTAACGGTCATGCAAGAGAACAAGGGAGAGTTGAGTATAAAGTTATCCCCTCTTCTCCAAAACGAATGATACTCCTACTCGTGACTCCATTTTCGGCCCCCAAATGAGGCCTGGTTTACTCGTAATCTGGTAGCTTACTCGGTACCATATTTGGGGGCCAAAAATGCTGTTGGCTTACTTGACATGTGGCAGCTTACTCGCATATTTCTTTTCGGCCCCCAAATATTGATTGGATTACCCGACGTTTGATAGCTTTACTAGGTAAAATAATATTTTGGGGGCCAAATTGACGTTGGCTTACTTGCGACTTTCTTTCTCACTACTGATCGTCTCATCAGTATGACTACAAATATTTTCACACCAGCCCCTCACGATCATAGAAATCCAGGCCGTAAACTCAAAAACGCCACAGCTCTTCGTATATTGGGTATTAAGATTACTATAAGCAAGAAGCAAAACAGCAACATGGCAAGATCGCTATGTTCTAGAATTCTGACCCAAACAAGAATCAGAATACTCGATGTAATCAAATCGAAGCCAGACCAAACCAACAGAACAGAGAAGACCTGACCCGACCAAAGAAAAAGCAAAGATGTATCCCAGGGGTATGAATCCGCAATGCGAAAAAGGAAGATGCCATCCGAAAGCAAATAGCCCACTTGCATGATCCATCCATCCAACCCCAAAGAAAACATGCCAGCCAGAAGCGATAAAAGGAAAGACAATCAACATCCATCCATCCATCCCTGAAGGAAAACGCAAAGTCATTTTGAATCCCCCGAGCAAACAGAAATCCCAGATGTGTACTTTCCCTTCCATCAACCCGCCCCCCCAAACGCCAATAAATGCAAACACCTCACCCCCTATCTATCAACAAGGACTCTTTCTCATCTCTTTCTCATCTCTTTCTCGTCTCTTTCTCGTCTCTTTCTCACCTCTTTCTCGTCTCTTTCTCGTCTCTTTCTCACCTCTTTCTCGTCTCTTTCTCACCTCTTTCTCATCGATACCTCCCACTCTCACTAGGAAGAAGCTCGTAGTCACCTTCCTCTGGAAAGACGAAAGCGGAAAGAGAAATGAATCCCGCAGACAGGATAGCAATACTCCAACTAACCGTACAAAGAATCCAGCTCTTATCCAACTGCCACCCAACAAAAAAGCGATCATCGTTATCAAAAAGGTATGCCTAGAAAGACGTCATTAGCAAGGCCCCAAAATACATCTCGTCATACCAGCGCTTCATTCTCGTTACCCCGCAAGAGGGTTACCCGCCAGAGGGGGGAAGAAAACAGTCTCGCATACCACAATAGCCATAGCAGCACACTGCACAACCCCCACCAACACCAACAAAAAGGCAAGAACCTTCCACCCCGTCGCCCGCTTCTGTTTCGAGCCGTTGATCACAACCATAAAAGCCACAATGGTAGCGAGTTCCAAGACCGCAGCGAAAGACATCAGGAAGCCGACGGAGCGCCACATGGAGCAGAAGTATCGGTCCGTACCGGAGCAGTCCTCGAGTGTGGGGAAGTGGGCACAGCCGTGTTCGCTTTCGCAGGACCGGTGGAGACCGATTACTTTTGTGAAGGTTTGGGAGGGCGAGGTGGTGGAGGTGGTGTAGGTTATCCAGTCGGGGATGAAGATTGAGGAGATTGTCATTGCTGTTGCTGTGTCATAGTTAGCATCTTGGGGATTGAAGAGGTGCTGTACTTGGTGGAATGTGCAAAGGGGCGATGCGATTATTTGAAAGAAGATGTATATATATATATATATATATAAATATATAATAGGTGACGTACCAGCAATGAAGGCGACGAGCGCGGTGGAATAGATGATAACTCGTGTCATTGTGACCCTCCTATGTATGTCCCCAAGCAAAAAATATGTCTCTTTTCGATATGTCGAGGAGGACGAGGATTGACGGGTGGATTTGTTGAAGAAGTGATGAATTGAATTGAATTGAATTGAGTCGAGTCGGGTGGTTGGTAGGCTGCGCAGTTTGAGGAGGAGGGGTTCCAAAGGTCCAAAAAAGCGGCTGCCTTGCCTTGCATATGGCTGGCTGGCTGGCTGGCTGGCTCGTCACACTGCAGACCTGCCGCATCCAGCTGGAGTACTCGTACTAAGTACTCTACTCTACTCCGTACGGTTGACGAGCGGTGAGCCAGCTTTCCCCCGCCAAATATCTCTCATACAACCTGGACGAGTCAAATTTCCTATCGATGCGAAATCTGATCTGCAGCGAATCTCCAACCTCGTTTACTGGTTAAACCGACCTGAAGGTTGCGCCATATAACAGAAGATGGCATTTAGAGAATGGGGTGCGCAACAACGACAAGGTACATCTACGGAGGGTATGACGGCATTACCTTAGGGCTTGCTGCAATGATTCACGAGACCTGTGAGGAGCTGCGAGATGATAACGAGCGATGGACACTGCTTGCATGTGGTCTTCTTATTGGTTTTAACAACTCTGGAATATGCAGATAGGGGGTCTACGAGAGGCTAGGTCGTCGTGTCGTGTAGCACGCGGTTTGCGAGACGCTTCTACCGCTGAAAAGGGGATGTCCATCATGAGATGCGGAGAAGAGAGACGAAGTAAAAGATAAAGGTATGCCATCTCAGAAACATCATGAATAAAAACAACAGTCTGGGTGTGTTTGAATGATGAAGAGCTGAATATATTGTGTGCTCCTCCTGTTGTTTAACAATCCTAGCTGCACTGACGGAAGGAATCGTTATTTTAGCCCCCGAAATACGCCTACGAATTCAAAATAGAACCACAGCCCTCCAATAGATGAAATACATTTGGAAAATCGAGTTGCTATCAGTGAGCTGTTCTAGATTTTCAATCTTATTTTCGGGATTCTTCTGAAAAATACTGTTTTTGTCGGTGGGTTCTCTATCCTGTGGACCCATAGAGTCAACCGTTAACAATAAATCTAAAAAAGAGTCCAGAAAAACACCAAGAACACTAGGACGATTCTGTAATAACCAATTGATACAAGGAAAACCTTTGATTCCCGTGTTATGGAATTCTTCTAGATTTATGACTACTATTTGAGAGAACTAAAACCCGACGTGTTTTTATATACTATTTTCCTATGAGACGTAGAGAGAGGAGACATATGCGGTACTAAAGTCCGAGAGCTTACTTACTTACCTCTCGTTGTTTCCAGCTTTTTAAGGCAATTCAAAGTAATTTTCCTAAACAATGGGAACAATGGCAGCCTTTGGCAATTGAAGTTGGAGCAGCGAGCATACGTGGGATTGTGAGATTTCTCACAAAGTACCCAGTCACGAAGTAGTATTCAGCGGCGGTAGTTTTAGAGAGAACAAGTAGACAGTAAGATTATTCCTATCTCATAATATGACCACGCGTTGCGGTTGTGGTGTCCCGTCGCAAGCAACAAGCAAGGTCACCTGATTGCTTATTAAAATTGCCCTGTTATTAAGGCAAACAAACACCCCATCTAAAAAGGCTGTTGCGACGATGCGACAACATTTAGCTTTTTTAAGCTGCCTATAGATGTCGCAAAACCATTCTGAAAAGATAGGATTGTAGCTGGAACTCAGCAGTGTCATGTCTCCGAATATCGCACGATTTCATGAGGATTCAGTGTTGCGATATATGATACGAGGTGTTTTTTGGACCTGAGAGGGCGGGAGAAAAAAACACGCGCTGATTTATCCACTTATCCAACCATACTTTCCTCCTCTTTCTGCGACCTCTTTTGCTTCCAGGTGTCAAATCATATGACTTCCTTTCATTCTTCCCATTCTACTCAGTCTACTAACACAATACTTAGCTGGTTGTACGTCTATCAGTTTCAGAAGCGAAAACTTTTCGCCTGTTGTTTGTTCTATATTCCAGACGTTTCGTTGTTTTCTTATCGATTAAGGCTTGGTGGTTGTATGAGCGGTCATCCCGAGTCTTGCAGCTTCCCATCGACATCGCGCAGACCAGAGCACACGAGTGAGGCTGCAAAAATGCATGGTACATCCGAAATAGAGAGCAGATCTTCGATTGTTGATTCCAGGATCCGGTGGTTCGGTAGCCCCGTACCAGCCTTTAATAGATAATAATCGGCTCTCCCCACGCTGGGTTGGCAGTTATCTAAATTAGTGAGTCGAAGAGTCAAGGTCCCTTGAAAACGCCATCTTGCCGGATGCAGACTTTTTATCCCCTCCATGTCCCCTCTTCCCGTCTGTGGCGTTTTGGGATATTCTGCGAGTCGAATCGCACCCTGTCGCGAGCCCGTTCAACACCACTCCCCCAGCCTTGATGTCGTCAAGGTTGCCCGCCCGCCTTTTGTATAAATTGCCAGGACGAAAACAAACAATGGCCGTGGCTGCAAGTGCTGTCTAGCGGCGTTGCACATGCAAGGTGCTCGAACCAGGTCAACGATTTTCGACGACATGGCTTGCAGGCTTGTAGGCTTGTGTTTTGGGAGCAGGAGATGAGGAGATTGAGGTTGCAAAGAAGCAAGCAGTTACGATTTCTACCTTGACGGTATCCAATGACAAGAGCACTGGCGCACGCTTTTCCCCGTCTCGAGCTCGAGGCACCTAGGGACTCGCTTGCAACGAACGCTCGCATTGCCGTTCTTTCCATCGCTGCTGCATGGTCTGGTCAGTCAGTTTCTTTTTCTCTCTTCTCCGCAGCAAGCCTCGTGCTTTCTGCCACGCCTCTCTTACCCCTCAAGCCTCAAGCCTCGACTCTTCCCCTCTTTCCCCCTGCGGCCTCGTAGATTTTCATCTGCCATCCCATCGAGATTGCTTGGGCAGGATGGAATCCCGCGGCAACAACTGCCACTCTGCCATGAATATGAATCCATGATCCCATCCAGTTTCCCGCCGACGGCCATTTTCTCGCTTCGCATTCGCCTACGAACCCAGTCAAGTTTCAACCCGCCCCAACTTGCCCAGCCAGCCAGCAACGCAGCGAATCGTGTCTGTGGCACTGGTAGAAAAGTTGAGGGTGACATGCAGCCATGAAAAACTCTTCCCTGAGATCCTCATTCGACACCCAAGGACCCCCCCCCCTCTTCGCACCGTCGTCGGCGACCTTGCCCTTCGCAAGCTAGCGTGGCTTGCCCGTGGGTCGTGGAAGAGCTGTGGAAGCATTCGAAGCCCGCGCAACCGAACGTATTTTGTGGAGAGACCAATGAGCGTCGCCCATGCTGGCCAGCAGCCAGCCAGCCTCCGGAAGTGCCCCCTCTTTTCGAGAAATCCCCCCCATCAAAATCCGGCCTCTTTTCTTCCCCTTTGCGGCCAAGTGTGGTTTGATCAAAATTCCGACGTTCCTCCAGCCAGCTAGACGCAGAACGAAGGCCACTCTCTGCCACGGGCCCCTTCCGCTCTCGCTGCAGAGACTGGCAGAATTCAAATAGTAGGTCACACCTACGCTCAGTTTCCATGACCAATTCCTTCTTGATTCCATTACCATATCAGTTTCATCCACCTACCTTATACTCACTTGTCCTATCTTTATACCATCAGCCTCGACCCTACCCGTTATCATCCCCAGTACTGTACCTACGTCAGGTCCCAGTTCCAGTTCTCCGGGTCTGCAGCAGAAACAGCCGGAAAAGCTCCATTTGATCTGATAACGGATGTATTCGCCACAACCGCGTTGAAGCCACCGTTCGAAAGACCTCTTATTCGTGCTTCTGCAAGTCATCGAGACCGTAAATAGGTTCATAGCGTCTTCCGGCATCAGTCTGATGCTGGGGTTGTTAGTGGGGCCACTTTGTTAACGAGAAGAAAACTCCTACTTCCAAAGTTTAAGCTATGGCCGACGATATGTCTATTGACAAGAAAGAACCCGCGATGGAAGCGAGGGAAGGCTCAGAGGACTCGATGGAGCTCAACTCTCCCACACCAGAGGCTGAGACAGGAGGAGCTCCTCAGGAAAATGTTGGGCAACAAAAGAGGAAAGGCGGCCGTAAACCTGTATGATATTGATGCATTGCCCCGCCAAATGTGTTCTTGTGTGCTGATGCGTGTGACAGATTTATGCTACTTCCGAGGAGCGTAAGCAACGCAACCGTCAGGCCCAGGCGGCTTTCAGAGAGCGTCGGACAGAGTACATCAAGCAGCTAGAGGAGACAATTCGGGTTCATGAAACCAATCTCCATAACCTCCAGACAGCTCACCGCAGTGCTGCTGATGAATGTCTGATGCTGAGATACAAAAACTCATTGCTAGAGCGAATATTACTGGAAAAAGGTAATGAAATGAACTCTGTAGGGGTGTCTTCGTGGACTTTTATTAACATGCTACTAGGAATCGATGTCCAGGCTGAGTTGCGAGCAAAGACAGGAAGTCCTCACCTGGGACCGACACATATGCCACAAAACATGGCACAAGCACCAACAGTTCAACGAGCTATTATGAACAGACACCACCAAGCAAGGCGCTCACAATCTAGCATTGCGCCAAAACTCGAACCGGGGGCTCCGCTTCAGTCTCCACAGTCAAGACCAACCCCCCCTTCGCACGCCTCATCACCAACCGCTATATCCCCAGGATTTCACAATCCCGGAGTTATGACACCGCCTGGTTCAGATTCCCAGATGCAATTCCACCAGCAACAACAACAAAGACTTCAAGCTGCCCAAGCGGCCAAGCAACCAATTAACCAAGGGAACCAGGGACTACCAGGACACGGCGGATTATTAGGGAACCAAGGAGTTGGTGCCCCTCTGGCACCAAAGGGACCAGGAAGTAGTGGGACAAGTACGGGAGGCACTCCCGTAGCTGCCGCGTATTTTGCGTCCCCGAACTTTCAGAATCATTATGAGCAACTCGGCAAGCTGTCCCGCCCCCTATTGTCACTTTCCTTTTATAGAGCTATGTTCGTCCTAGATTGATTCCGTGAGTACAGAACAGGAGTACGAATCGCAAGCCGACATGGTCGAAGACCCCGAACCTGCCGAATCTGGCCCCGGCCCCTACCCCGAACCGATTCCTCAACAGCAACAACACCTCAACCAACAGCAAATCCTCAATCCGCAGAATCCACAACAACCTGGGGTTCCCGGACAGCCTATTAACATGGGCGCTGGCGCTCAAAACTTTGGCTCGATGACACAGATGCTCGACCCCTACGATCCGATGCTCGACTTGGACCCCTTTGGACTCTCGGCTTCGATGCAATTTCCATCTTCTTTTTCTTTTGATACGAGTTCCATGAGATAAAAGCAAAACAGATACCCAAAGCCTCGCATGGCATATGGTTTACGGAATGGGGAGTTATTATGGGATCTTGCATTTTTGGTTGGAGCAAATCGTATGTATACCCATCCATCTTCTCAATTTGACAAAGACGGACCACATAGCTAACCTCTTCAGGGGTGCATATTAGGAGGACATAAAATGGGAGTATATTTAAGGTCAAAAGCATGTATTTTTAATACACCCTCATATCGAAAGGGTTGCTTCCTACGCTTTATGCTCCAATAGAATATTGTAATAGGATTTACAATATTGTGTCACTATTGGATTCGGAAGATAGACGACAAAGGCAATGCAATGCATGCACGATCTCCTCATACATACTTTTCACAAAGCAATACAACACAAAAACAAAGCAGATGATGTTATATTATTTTGACAATGAGATGTGTGCATGGGACAGTTGGAAAGAAAGATATGATGTTCTTAAATAAGCTTTCATTTTTTGTTTGTTGGTTGTCACAGGGCTGGGGCTAAGCAAGTATCAAACTTCAAAGGAAGAGCAAGAGAAAGTTATGCTGGTGAATTTTTGCAACACGATAACGTTCTTTTCTTCGTTCCTAGATCACCCGAATTGTGTAAGTGAAGTGTTGCTGCCACTAGATAAGCCAACTATCAATTTCAGTGCGCCCACCACCCCACCATTTCATCTCTGTTTTCCAGGCGAGCAAAAGGGAAAATTTGGCGAACAACCCCCCTAAGGGTCGGGTTTCTGGCCAACTATGTTTCCTCGCATTAGTTTATGACTTCTTTTGTTGGAATGTTTCATGCGACTAGAGAATAATCAGATGGATAAGAGGTAACTGTATCAAGCGCATTATACTTTTCAAACCAAGTTACTTCCCGCTAGTAATACGCTTCAGTTTTACTTGAAGCACTTCCAGTTGCGTTTGCTTGCATTGAACCGCCTCCACGACTTGCTTTACTAATAGTCTGATGTATATTTTGTAATTTTCCAACAAGAAATCCCAAGATAAAGGGAAATTTGGGGTTAGTCTTCAAGTGTCTGGATGGAAAATTGTACTAGTAGATGCGAAAAATTGAGACCACGTGACCCGAGCGGTCGGATTTTTTAAAATGGAATTCTGTGTGGGCCGCTAGTCTTAGAAAATATAGTCGGCGGTCTCAACCTCCTCTGAGAAGCATCAACCTTCCCCCCTACATATCCATCAACCAATCCTCTCGAGAGACAGATTCCTCGACATCGGGAACCTGTCCGTCTCGATCATCCAACCCTACCCCTTCGAATTGTCCTCTCGATAGCAAGGCCTTCTTAGGAGGCGCTTGAGCTGGTGTGGACAAGATGTCGGTCGTTTCGAAAGTAAGTGTCCTGTTCAGTCCAGTCCAGTCCAGAACCTCAACGCCCACGATGCCCTCCGCAGGTTGCAGAACCTCGTCATCTGGGATGCGCTTTCGCCTCAATCGATTCTCCAATGTTCCATAGCTAACTTTGTGCCATCTAGAACGCGTACGAGCTTCTCGGTATGACGAAATTACCTCCAATCAAATTTTCCTCCGCGACCTTGCGACTGACTATAATTGACAACTAGGCAACAATCACGATGAAGACTCTGACAAGGAACCGGAGCCACCTGTAAAGGTCATTGACAAGACTCCTGCCCGTAACACCAAGCGCAATGCTGGCGGAGAGGCACCAGCTTCCAAGACTGCTGGATTTGAGAACCGAGGTCCTCGCCGAGGTGGAATCGCTGGTAACGAAGGAGGTTAGTTCGATATTCTCTTTCCAGTCATGTGAAAATTTGCGGCATTCTCTCGACCACGACAGCTCAATTGAACCTCTAGCTAACCACTCTTTCGGCAGCTTTCCGTGATCGCAACGCCGGTAGCACCAATAACCGAAGCAAGCCAACTGGTGATGATTCCCAAGGAGACCGACCCGCAAGAGGTGATCGTGCCCCAAACACCTATGGAGGACGAGGCCGTGGTGGACCTCGCAACTTTGACAGACACAGCCGAACTGTTGGAGGGTAAGCATCTTTAATACATATCACCAAGCAATGTCTAATTCCCAATAGCGAATCTGAGAAGCAAGCCGCTCACGGATGGGGTGCCACCGAGGGCGAAGCTGAATTGAAGGATGAGGAAGCTGGTGAAGCTCTCGCCAAGGCCGACCAAAAGGACGACGCCGCTGAAGGAGCCGCCGAGGTTGCTGAGCCTGAGCCAGAAGACAACAGCAAGTCCTACGAGGAGTACCTTGCCGAGCTCGCTGAGAAGAAGCTCGCTCTTGGTTCCGGTGTCCCAGAGGCCCGTAAGCCAAATGAAGGCAGCAAGCAAAACAAGAAGTGGCAAACCGCCAAGGAGCTCTCCAAGGAAGAGGAAGAGGACTTCGTTGCTGCATCCGCTGGAAAGGCCAAGCGTGAACGCGAGCGCAAGCAGAAGCAAGTTATTGACATTGATCAACGCTTCGTCGAAGCCCCAGAGCGCAGTGGTGGACGCGGAGGATTCCGTGGTGGCCGTGGTCGTGGCGATGGACCATCCCGAGGAGGTCGTGGCGAGGGATTCCGAGGCCGTGGTGATCGCGGTGGACGTGGACGTGGTGACGGTAACTTCAGAGGCTCCCGAGGTGGCCCACGAGGTGGCTCTGGATCTGCACCCATCAACACTGAGGACACCAGCGCTTTCCCCAGCTTGGGATCATAGTCCAAGACACATGATACAAAATCTCATACGGATTTCGAAGGTTGTGCCGAATTTTTATTTTCAAAAATGCGTTCTACTTCTTTGGGAATAAAGGGATCAAGCAAGTGATTAATTTGTGGCAAATGAATTTATCTGGCTGGGTTTGCATGGTATGGGTGGGACCTTTTGACTTGCTTTTTTGAGGACAAAATGGAAACAAAATACTGGTCCCGAAATGAACGGAAATGGGATTGAGTTGTTAGTAGCGAAAGAAATCGAATTGAAAGTTAGAGCAAGGCCGTGAATCATGATTGTGTCTTCTCTATTCTATCAATCATCAAATTTTTATTCTGCGGTGTGGTGTTTCTTGCTATCTGATGTGTTATGCCATTATTCAACAAAAGATTTCATCACACTTTGGGCAGTGGGAGACTCGACCACTGCTTCTGTCTACACCTAACTGTCATCCTTATTCCCCTACCTAAATAGAGAGGCCCAAGCATGCCAATTTGTCCATGTTTTCAGGAACCAAGCCAATTCTCAACTTGATCGTCGCCTTCTCCTTGTTAATCTTGTTCCCGAACCTTTTTCCCAGATGACCCGTTGTAACCTCCCAAGGTGTTGGTTCTCTAAATAGGAACAAGGATAATTGTGGTTTCGTACCACCAGCTCCCATTCCACCAGCCCCTAATCCTCCAGCTCCCGAACCTCTAGCTCGTAGAACATCGGGGAGTAAAATTCTTTGATTTTTTTTAATTTAGGAGAAGTTTTATCTTATTTATTAATAAGACTTAAGAATAATAAAGCTATTCTTTACTTTTATACTTTCTACTTCTACTAGAAGCTAAATTACTCTAAGAGAAGCGTAGGTATATATATAATCTAAAGATTCTCTTCTCTTATAGACTTTTTAAATACTCTTCTATAAGTACTATTCTTCTATAGGCTTAAAATCTTAAACCGACTATGCCTATCTAGTTATATATAATAAACGTATAATTTCTAAATTTTATAATAAAATTAGTTTCTACTTAAATATAATAATAGAGTAGAGTATAAGAATATATTAAAAGATATCTAGGTTCTTAGAGAACGGTTTCTCTAGTAATAATATTTTTTAATAAGATTAAGATTTATATTTTTATTTTAAGAAAGGCTTTATTTTAATCTAGAGTAGTATAGCTAAGTCTTAAGTATTTTAGAGCTAAGGTTAGACTTAGATAGAGTAGGATTAGTCTTTACTCTTTTTAGTTAGTAAAGAGAAATAGATACTTAAATAATACTTATAAATGTTTTTATTTATAAGTTACTAGTAAGTAGTACTTAGAGACTATTAGAGATAGTTATAAATTTAAGTAGTAGCTTATAATTATAGTTAGTTTTAGTAACTACTTAATAAAGATCTACTTATAGATATTACTAGTTATAAAGTACTAGTAAGTAGTAATTATAAACTATTTACTTAGTATTTTAAGAGGTTTATAAAATATAGTTATAGTAGTATAATAGATTTCTAAGATAGACTTATAAGGTTTTTAAGATATAAAGTTTAAAAAAGACTTATAAAATAAGTTATTTCTTATAAAGATATATAAGAGTTATCTAAGAATAGTTAAAGACTTAGTAAAATTTCTACTTAAGTTCTAGTTAGTTTAAGATAGGTTAATTCTATTTAAGAAGGATTAATTATATTTAAGTAAAGCTAATTATATTTAAGAATCTTATAAAAAGAGAAAGTAAGAGCCTAGTAGAATATTCTAAAAGCTTATTAAAGAGTAAGGCTTTACTAGTTAGAGAATATTTATATAACTACTATCTTAATTATAACTTTTATAATAGTAACTCTATTAACTATAACTAATCTTTTTAATCTACTTATATTACTACTTAATTTACTTATATTATCTAATTCCTACTTTCTTAAAGAGTATATTATTTATATACTAGTATATTAAGTTTCTAGTATTAATTACTACTATTATAATACTACTATTAGTAGTAATCTATACTTTTATAGATAAGCTAGTAGCTATAATTTTAATACTATTACTATTTTTAACTATAGTAATTAAATATATAGTTACTTTTCTAAGAGTCTTATAATTTACTTTACTATTTTAATAGATTTTAAGTAGATTTAGCTTATAAATAGGAAGGTAGCTATTAACTAGAGTTATATAAGTCTTTTATAAAAGACGTACTACTAAGATAGAGAACTAAGTACTTAAGTTACTTTCTTAGTATATATCTTATATAAGTATAACGTATATATAATTATTAGTATAATTCCTTAGAGTATTTAGAATAATAATTATCTATTAAGTAATAGAGATATAGAATTATTAAGATTCTATTATTAAAATTACTAATTTTAGAACTAGAATATAATAAGAATAAGGAAAGTAATAGTAATAGTAATAATAATAGTAATAGTAATAATAATAATAAAGAGCTAAGCTATTTAGTAATAATTAATAAAGAGTAGTTTAATAATATAAATAGCAAAGAGGTAGCTAGTAATTTTAGTAGTAATAGTAATAGTTAAAAAGCTATTAAGTAATAAATATAGTAATAGTAACAGTTTTTAGAGTAATAATTATAATAACAAGATTAAGAAATAGAGATATAGTAAAGGAAAAATAGCTAAGAAACTATAATTAGATAATATAGTTTAGTAAGATATTCTTATATAAGATATAAGAAATTAATATAAGAATAGATACTTATTAATAATAATATAAATAAAGAAAACTTTTTTAAAATCAACAAAGTAACTCTAAAAGCCTTAAAATACGTTTAGACGACTATTAGATAGTTTAGAAAGAGACTAAAGTACCTTATAATTATACTAAATAATTATAGTAGTAGAGGCTTATAAGAAGTCTCTATTCCCTCTTCTAAAGTACTAGTAACTAATAAAGATAGTATAATAAACTAAGAAGAGTAGAGTATAAAAGAATAGAAGAGAGTATTAGACTATATAGACGTAATAGAGAAGAGTCTAATCTAAATAATACTTAACTTAGTAATAGAGAAGAGAGATATTAAAGTAATTATTAAAGTAGTAGAAAAAGTACTTAAGTATAGAAGAACTAGGAAGAGAGAGAATAATATAATTATATATAGAATTCTATAAGAAGAGCTTACTATTATAATTAAGAGAATAGAAGAAATAAAAGAGCGTAGTCTAATATAAGTAGAGAGAGCTAGAACTAGAGGACTATAGAGAGAGGTAGTAACTATATTATAGAAGGAATATAGAATACTAGTTAAATATACTAGAGAGATTATAGTCTAAGTAATAGAGATAGATAAAGAGAAGGATAAGCTATTACTAAAGGAAGTAATTAAATATAAGATAGAAGTAATAATAGCTTAAAAGCTTTAGAGTAAGAATATTATTATATAGTTTAAAGAAGAGAAGTAGATAGAATATATATAAGATAATAGCTAAGTAAAGAAGGTATTTAGATAAGGAATAGTAGTAGTAGTAAGAACGCTTATAGTACTTATAAAAAGAGCTCTAGTAAATATACTTAAGAATAAAAAAGAAGGTATACTATAGAGTATCTTTTAAGCCTCTAGTATAAAAATACTAAAGATTATATAATAAGGAAATAGATATAGAAAGTGTTAGAGATAGAAGAGACTAGCTTAAAAGAACTATATTCTTAAAGTAGTAATAATAAAGAAAGTAAGAAAGCTATATATAAGAGAGATATTATAAGAGGTATAATACTTCTTATATAAAAGATATATCTTAGAGATAGTAGTATAGAGATACTATAAGTACTAAAAGTAGAAGTATATAATATACTTCTATAAATAAGATAAGAGATATACCTAATATATATATAGGAGGTATAAAGAGAGTAAGGAAGAGTACTCTAGTAAAAAGGACTTAAAAGAATATCTAGTAAAGTATAAGAATTATAGAGAAGAATACCTAGTATTTATAAAGAAGTACTATATAGGAGAGTAATACTATAAGTAGGTAAGTAAATAATATCTTAATAGAATAACTATGTTTATAAACCTATAAAGACTCTTAAAGAAGAGTAAGGTAGAGACACCTTACCTATTTACTTTTAGCTAGAAAGAGAGCTTATAAAGTTTAAAAAAGAGGTAGAGATAGAGATCTATACTAAGA
Source organism: Hymenoscyphus infarciens (assembly GCA_001414345.1). NCBI lineage: Eukaryota > Fungi > Ascomycota > Leotiomycetes > Helotiales > Helotiaceae > Hymenoscyphus > Hymenoscyphus infarciens. The sequence goes on along the minus strand of LLCB01000303.1, from coordinate 23,983 downwards.
AAGCTAATAAATATAAATAAAGTAGGATATATAAATAGTAGTAATTTAACCTAGTTCTTAGAGAGGCTAAGAAGCTCTCTTAGTATAATAAGAGATTTAACTAGAGAAGAAATAGAAGTAACCTAAACTCTACTCGTAGAACTACTATAAGTATAATAGTACTATACTAGAATATAAGAAAGACACTAGAAGCTCTTAATATAGCTCTAAATTATAAGAAGGAATATAATATATTAGTAATCTAAGAACTAGTATAGAATAGTATAAGAGACTTCTCTAGCTACTTCTTAAACTTAAGATATAATATAATCTAGTTAGATAAGGTAGTAGTACTCTTTATATATAAAAGATACTTAAAAGTAAACTAGATATATACTATAAGTAAGAACTAGATAAGTATAATAATAGAGGAAGAAGTAGATAAGATAATAGTCTACTTAGTCTATAACTTATAGATAAAGTAGATACTAATTAAAGATATACTCTAGTAAGTAAGACTAAGAAGAGTACTTATAATAAGTAATCTAAATACTTACTACTCTTTATAGAATATATATAAGAAATATAATAAGAATATAAACCTTATTCTTAAACTCGCTATACTATAAGTACTAGAGAGAGATATTATTATAAGCTAAATACAAAGAGGTTAATAGATAAAGTGTTCTTATTATAAGAAGAATTAACTAAGAAGAGAAGTCTATCTACGTACGAGAGAGAGGTTCTTATAAGAGCTACGTATATACTATATATAATTACTAGTTATAAAATAACAACCTTCTTACTTTATAGACAAGTCTAAACGTAATTACTAGTTAATAGAACCCCTTTTCTAGAGGTCTATATAAGGTTATATATAAGCTACTTTTATATAAAGCTACTTTATAGACTACTTTTATATTATATAAAGGTTAGTAGACCGAGTACTTCTTAGATATAAACCGTTATATTACTCTCTCTCTCTCTAGGTTTCCTTCTAAAGGCTATAAGCTTTTATATCTTTAAGAGTGTCTTATAGTTCCTAGGTTAGTTATATATATCCTTTCTACTTTATAAGTAGTTTCTTCTTTCGTCCTTTTCTTATTATCTTTTTATCTAGAATCGTCTTTACTATATACTCTTAGTTGTCTTTAAGGATTATAGGTCTTAGCTAACTATTGTCTTAAACTTAGCTTAATAATAGGTTATTTAAAGCTAGCTAGAGATGTGATAATACGCTATTCTAGATTATTATATAATAGTACTATTCTAAATTATCGGTATTCGTAAAACTGCTAATACCTCTAAGTACTACTAATACCTCTAATATCTCTAAGGCCGAGATTACAAATAACCGATACTTATATAAGCGAAGTACTAAAGGTATTAATATCTAATATTTATATATAGAAGAGATTAAGGTTTAGAGGTTATATATTTAGCTTTTTAGCTCTTATTATTTAGTATTAGCTATATTAGACAGAGCTTAGTTATTATTATTATTAGAACTTAGTAGCTTCTAACCTCTTATATATAGACGTTTATATTTAGTATAGAAGAGAGATAGTTATTATTTTCTTCTATATTAGAGCCTAGTATTTATATACGTTATTCTACTAAATATACTCTTATATACCTCTTCTATAGTTATATATATTTCGTATTATTATATAAAAACAATAACTCTTCTTTGCTAGTAATAGCCTTAATAATATCTCTTTTAAGCTTATTACTACTCTTTATTTAGAAGTCGATTTACTCTTAATTTAGAATATTATAATAGTATTCTTATATAGCTAGGTAATTAGAGACTACCTAGATAGCTAGTAACACTAGGGTTTAGTATCTATATAAATAGCTAGTAAAAATCGTATTATAGATACGTTAAGAGATTAGAATACGCTAAGTGTTCCTAAGAGTCTTAATAACCTTAGATTTAGTAAATAAATCGACTTATAATAGTTATCTAAAAGGCTTCTAAATCTAATCTTATCTCTCTCTCTCTTAATTTAATATTTAATATATTAGAATCTAGAGTAACTCTAGATCCCTTCTAAGCTCCGCTTCTAAGCATAGAGCCTCTCTTTAGAGAATAAAGTTAAGCTTTTACTAAAAAGTCCTTAACTTAGTACTATACTCCTAAGAATACTAAGAAGCCTAAGAATAATAAAGATAAAGGCTTAGCGCTTAGAAGCTAGAAAGATTAATAAGACTTCTCTAATATAGATAAGATATAAAGTATAATCTAAGCTATAAAAGCTAAGGATTAAGAAAAAGAATAGAGAATTTTAAAGTAAGATAATTAAATCGCTTAATTATTAGATCTAGTATAGTAAATCAGTTAATAACTACTAAATAATAACTAAAGTCTAAGTTCTATCTAACCTATATAAATACCTTCTTCTATCTCTTTAAACTATTATTAAAAGTAAGACTCTACCTCTAATATTCCTTTCTTATAATAACCTACTCTATGCCTATAACCTAAAAGCACTCTAAAAGCCCTTTAATCTATTAAAAGTAAGATTATAGAGAAAATTAAACTTTTAAATAATAGTATATTATCTATATATAAGTAATAGAGAATATTAATATATAATTAACTCTATATAAATACTAACTATTATTAGATATCTTTAACTTATAAAGCTCTTATTTAGAAGATAATAATAAAACTCGCCTAGAACTACTTAGAGCTTTAATATAAGTCTAATATAAGTAAGATAATATTTAAAGATTATAAAGAAATAATTAAACTTCTTAATACTTACTATCTAACTAGTTATAAGAAGAAGGATACCTAAAACGCCTTTTAGTCTCTTTAGATAGAATAGAAGAGTTATATAAGAGAAAGTTTTATAAGATTTAAAAGTTGCTTTTTAAGTATAATAATACTTAGTAAAGTATTAGAGTAAGATAAATTCTATTATATATAAGAGAAGCTTATACCTTAGCTCTAAACCTAATTAGTTAATAGTAAGAGATACTAGAATACTAACTTTAATAAGATAGTAAGAGATCTTTTATTTATAGATAAGGAATAGTACTAAAATACTAAGTTATATATAACTAGTATAATAAGTATAGAAAAACTAGTTATAATAAGCGTATTATACTAAAAGCTTAATACTAACTAATCCTTATCTAGTTTAGTAATAAAACCCTTACTACTTTTATATAGACTTTATTCTACTTCTTAAAAAACTTTTTAAACTCTTAAACTCTCTTCTACTAGTAAAAGATTAAAGACTTTATTTATAAACTAATTCTCTACTAGTATAAAGTATTATAATTATTAAGCTTAACTGTTCTAATCTACTTAGTATTAATAAAATAGATGATTAATTTAAGAAAGAATAACTATTTAAAAAGTACTCTAACTCTAACTTAAGTTAGAAGGAAAATAAAGAAGCCTAAGTAAAAATACCTTCCTAAGCTTATATAAATGTAATCTAGCTAGACTTAACCTTTCTAAGCTTATAAAAGGAAAATAATTCCTTATAAATACTACTCTTAGTATAGAAGGATATAGTATTAAAATATAAGCTTTAGTAGATATAAGAGTAAATAAGTACCTATTTCTAAATTAATCTCTAGCTTTTTAATTATTAAAAGTAATAAGTTTATAGATCTAGAAACTATCTTATTTAGTATCTATTTATAGATATAATAATAGTACTAAAAGCTAAGTAACTTAGTTTATTTAACTATATTTAAACGTAGATAAACGTTATATCTATAACTACTCTTTTATTATCTTAGACTTTAAATAATAAGACCTAATTATTAGTAATAAGTAGTTAAACTATTTTAAAGTTCTTCTTAACCTCTTAAAGAACTAGATTACTTAGCTAGCTAAATACTCTTTAACTCTCTACTATAGTAAAGAAATTTTACTTTCTCTTTCTAGCTAGAACTAGAAACTCTTTTTAAATTACTAGTTAGATACGAATTAAAGAGAATATACTATCTAGTAATAAGAAAGATATAAAAAGAGTAGACTTATAAATATAGCTAAGTTATTATTTCTATTTATAATAATATCTTTTAAAATTTTAATATCTAACTTTAGTCTAAAGCTTCTATAAACTACTAATATAGTATTAAAAGGCTAGACCTTATACTCTTTTATTTATAAAATAAGTATAAACGTAATATATTTTAATATAAAATAGCCTAATTTAGAATTTTATATAATAAGTATTTATAAACTAGATTAGATTATTAATAAGAGATTAGCCTCTTTCTAAGATAATAATAAGATAAGAGCTCTAATATAAGCTTAACTCTTAAAATATTATTCTTCTTATAAAGATATATTCTTAAAAGTAGCTTCTAATAAGCTCTCTTCTTATTATAAATATAACTATAAAATTACTTTAAATAAACTACTTCTTAACTTCTTTTTACTTCTATATTAATAGTTAACTATAGAGCTTAAAGCTATAAAGGAGTATCTTATAAAGAACCTAGATAAGAGGTTTATTATTAATAGTAATAGCTCTTTTACCTCTCTAATACTCTTTATTAAAAAGGCTAATAGTAATAAGTTATAGTTTTATATTAATTATAAGAAACTAAATACTTTAACTTAAAATAATCTCTACCTAATCTCTTATATTAATAAGCTTCTTTTTAAAATAAGAATAGTTAAAATCTTTACTAAATTAGATATTAGATAAGCTTTCTATTATATCTAAATAGACCTTAACTTAGAAGAGATAACTATATTTAGAACTAGATATAGTATATATAAATATAAGATCCTCTCTTTTAAACTCTATAATAGCCTTACTATCTATTAATATTATATAAATAACGTTTTAATCAACTATTTAGATAACTTCTATATTACTTACTTAGATAATATTTTAATTTATTTAAATACTATTAAAAAATATAAGAAATAGATTAAAAAGGTTCTAAATTAGTTCTAAGAAGTAAGACTTTAGATAAATATTAAGAAAAGTAAATTTAGTATTACTAGAGTTAAATACTTAGGATTTATCTTAACTATAAAAGAACTTGAAGTTAACTTTAAAAAAGTAGAGCCTTTATAAAACTAGGTCTAACCTAATACTATAATAAGTATATTAGTATAACTTATAGTTATAAAAGCGATGTAAAAAGAGTTGTATTATCGTTCGTATATACCGAGTAAAGCTAGCTACGATGACTACTTAAGTAGCTCTTAAGCGAGAAGGTTATATGTTCCCACGTGTGCTATTCTGAGTAGTTACTTACTCTTGAGTTATACCGACACTAGCACTTCTTTAAAAAGGTCGAAGTTACTCAAAATCATCAAAACTACACATCCGATCTAACTAATCAAAGCCCTCTATTCTATGCCCTCGACTAATAAGAAGGCTCTATTTTAGTCCTCTATTATCTCTTATTTCGTTCTACTCACTCTATAAGGTTAATGTCTAGCTTATTAGTATTAATTAACTTTTATAGAGTATTATAGTAACCCTTTTTAGTTATAGTATCTGTAGGATTACTCTTACTATTAATCTATTTAATCTTATTAATCTCTCTTAATTTATATACTTCTTATAAGTATATAATATTAATTATTAGTTGCTTCTCTTTAGTTATACCTAATTTAGCTATATATTTATAAATAGACTTTGAATTAGTATATACTATAAGTAGTACTTTAAATCCTAAGATGCTTTTGAAAGTTGATTTTATTAAAGCTATAACGTTAAATCTAGAGCTTATTATATATAATTCTAATACTAAAACACTATAGGTAACTCTCTTATATTTAGTAGAAGACTAATATAAGATATTAGTATTATTATCTTTATTTATAAGAGTAATAACATAACTAATTTATAATAATAAGTCTTTATTATTAGTAAATAATTTGTTAGTAAAAGTATATAACTTTAAAGAAGATTTATCTAATTTAATAAATTTAAGTCCTCTTAAAAGATTATTAATTTACTATTAAATTCGCTTATTAAGGAGTAAAATATCGTTATCTTAAGAATTAATAGTTTAAGTAGTATATAATAAGTTAAAAGTAGCCTTAGGCTAGGATACTATAGCTAAGTATACCTCTCTAGCACGTTATATAATATATTAATCTTTAGTATCTACTATATAAGATGTCTCTTTTATATTAGATATCTTAGATAGGGCCTTTTATACTAAATCTAAGTGTTTTACGTAATCTTAAGTAAGAGATATAGAGCTATTATAATACTTAGTAATTAGCCTTCTATTAAATTTAATTAGATAGTTAATAGTAAGCTTCTCTCTTTCCTTAGATATAAACCTAGCTTTGTTAATAGTAAGCTTCTCTTTATTAGTAAAAGCATTATTAGTAAGTATAAGAGTATTATTAGTTTAAAGGCCTACTATACTAAAAGAGGTATCTAACTTTGCTTATTCGTTGTATTAGGACAACTTAGTATATAAAAGATAGGGGTTAAATATTAACTATTCTATTATAAGCCTTAGAATATAGTATTTATAGTACGTTATAAACTAATAATTACTAGCTTCTAGAATACTATATAATAGCCTAATTACTTTAAAGAATATATCTTCTTATTAAGAATAACTTTTAAGAGAGTATATAAAGAACTTCTAATTTAAGTTAGTTAATAATTATATATATACTTATATAATATCTTAAATAAATACTTATAAACCTAGAAGTATTATAATAAGTATAAGGATTATTTTCTAGCTTACTTTCTAAATTATAAGCGCTTAAGTAAGTATTAGTGACTTTCTAGTATTATTATATACTTAGATTACTAATCTTAACTTTGTAAAAGTAAGTACTATACTCTTAAATTTAATATTATCTATAAAGTGTAATCTAAATATTCTAGTATTAAGAGGTAACTCCTTCTAGGTAATAATCTTAAAAACACCTTAATTAGTTAATCTATTAATCTTCTTTTATTATAATTTAACATATACTATACTATTATTAGCTATAAATACTTTAATATTATAAGGTTTACTTAAATTAGTAAGAAAAGTTTTAATGTTTTTAAGAGTAATATAGTTAATATTATTAATAAAAGTGTTTAACTATTAGAATAACACTTTAAAAGACTTATTCAAAGGCCTTAGATACTTTTAGAGTTAGCCACGTCTATGCTTCTAAGGAGGTTCTAGTAAGAGTTCTAAAATATTAGTGTTTTGACAGATTTATAACTAATAAAGTTAATATTAGAAGGAAGGCGAATGTTATCTAATATCTTAGTTACTCTAGTCTATTTCTTACTTACTCTATTACTTAAAAGTTCCTCCTTTTTTATAGAGTTATAGTGTCGTTTTAGATAGTACTATACTAGAAACTTCCTTAGTCGCTGATACTATTCTAGAAGTTTTAAGAGTTTTAATAAAGTATAGCTTTATAACTATAGATTAAAACTTTATAAGACTACTTAGTAGTACTATAATATAGTTCTTATTCTTAATTCCTTAAAAGATAAAAGGTTCTATTTAAGACTTTATATACTCCCTCTATACTAAAACGTCTAAATTTAAGAGTAAATCTTTAACTCGGTTAATAGGTCTGTTTTATATATTAAGAGCTTCTTTAACTTAATAGGATACGATCTACTTTTATACCTCTTAAGTAGCCTTTTTATAGGTCTTAGATCTTATAGAAATCAGCTATGAAGGTACGTTGGTTATAGTTATTCGAGTATATGCTCTATATACTAATAAAGTAGGGACTAGTCTATTTAAGCCTACTATATCGTTGATTACTTTAAAGGCTATTTAAAGTGTTAAACTTTATAAGAGATAAGGCTCTTGTTTACGTATAATATTATATATTTATTAGATTAGTTTATAGTATTATTCTATTATATTAATTAAATTATATGCTTTAACTAGTATAGTTTTTACTATAGTACCTATTCTAGTAGTAGAGTATATAAAGTCTTTCCTAATAAAGTTTATCCTAGTATTTATAATAATATAATTAGAGGGTCTAAGATATATATTAATCTAATATCTTTAGAAGACCTCTTATATAGTTGTTGCTTTTATATCTAGTAAAAAGTTACCTACTTAATACCTTATTACTTTATCTATATAGTATAAGACTGTTTACTTATTAAGGAAGAAAGTATTAATTAAAATACTATAATTAAATTTAAGGTTATTATAAAAGGTAAACTTAAATCAACTAAGTAAACTTCTATACTTTTAATAGTATTTGTAAAATTTAGTAAGATATTAAAGGATGCTCTAGTTAATATAATACCTAGCTCTTTCTAATACACGTTATAATCTTAGTACTAATAAGTAGTTAAATCGCTTATGAAGTTGTTAAATATTAATATTTATAAGAAATATTAGGTACTCTTATATAAAGTTATATATAGCTTTATTCTAGAGTAGAAAAGAGTATCTAAATCGTTATATAATAGAGAATCTTTCAACTTCTAATCCTTTCTTATTCTCTTAAATAAGTATGTTTTAAAGATTATTTAGAGTAATATTCAAGTTATTTATATTATTAATATAAAGGATAAAAGAAGTATTAGATTATACTATGTAAAACTCTACTTTTCTAATTAGTATATTGATTATTATTAATCTTAAAGATAGAGTATATCTCTTACTAAACTAGATATTAAATTAACCTTTTATACCTTTATTAATTAGAATACTTTTAATAAGTCTAATATATATAAGATATTAGTTATATCTTATACTTAACTTTTAAGCTACCTTAGTATTAATTATTATACTAAAGAAGTTCTCTTTTATATATCTTTTAGCTATTATTATAAACACCTTCTCTATAAATTCGTATATAATATTAGAAGTGTTATTTAGGTTATTTAGGTTTTATAGGATATATCTATTAATAGTATGTTTTTATACTAAACTTATTAAATTTATAGTAAGTTATTTAGTATTAAAATTGTTAATAAATCTTATAAAAGTAATATTATAATAGATAACTTTGTTATTTAAGCTAGTATTTAATAAGTAACTATCTTCTTTTAATAGAGTAATAGTATAAAGTATCTCTAATATCTTCTCCTCTTATATACTCTAAACATATACTATATTTATATTATATACCTTTCTAGTATACTTATCTTACTTACCTTTAAAGTGTCTAGAATTCTTATTAGTCTATTTAGTAAAGTAATAGTTCTACTCTTCTTAACTATAATCTTAAGATAAATAGTCGTCCTTTCTATATATATAATATGTCCTCTTCTTCTTATATTAATCTATATTACTGAATTTATTTATACTATATTATCTGCTCTTATAGAAGTGCCTCTTAGTTATTATAGTTTCGTTTATAACTGTCTTTAGATAGACTTTTATATATAATTAAATTAAACTTTATAAGAGAGTAATAGTATTAGAAATTGAAGAGTCTTAGAGTAAGGTTGATATTATAATAGTATAATCTAAGACTTTTTTATATACTAAAATTAGCTTATTTAAAAACTAACTATTAGTACGAAAGTTAATAGAGAGGGAAAATCTTAGTAAATTAAGTCTTAATAATATATCCTTAAAAGAGCTTAATATTAATACTTTAAATACTTATATTATCTCTTATAAATCGATGTTATTCTACTTAGATAATTAGCCTCTTTTATAAAGTTTATCTTTAAAGTATTATTATATAGATATAGATAAAACTTTAAAAGATTAATTAATATTTTTATTAAAAAGTATAGTATAAAAGTAATTTAAAGCGTTACCTTTTAGTATAGTAAGGAAGGTAAGAGAGTAAATTATTAGTAATACTCTACTTCTCTTATATATATCCTTAAATATTATAACTTTAATTATAAAGTTATCTTCTTTTCTACTATACTTTTAATCGTCCTTATATGCTTTTATAAGAGTACTTAATACGTAAGAGTAGTCTTAACTTTTTAAACTTTATAAAGTTAACTCTAGTTTAAAATATACTATATTTATTTATACTAGTAGTCTTCTACTAGGATTATTCTATCGCTAATTATATTCTAGATACTCGAAGATATTATTAAAATCGTTGCTACTAGTATCTTTACTAAATTGATAAGATATAAAGAAGGAGGTCTAGTTATCTTTTAGTAGACTTAAAGGTTAGATTAAAGGTTATACTAGATCGCTTAGGTCTTTTCTTTTAGTTAGCAAGATTAAAGTTATCGAAGATGTCGGTTATTATTATTATTATTATATAGTAGATGCTTATAAAGCTTCGTCTCTAGCCTTCGTCTTAGATTAGGTGTTTCGAGTAATATTTTCAGCTAAAGGTTACTATTATAGAGATTATAGAGGTTATAGTTATTATTACTATAGCTTTTATTATCTTTTAGCGTATTCTAGTATATATTTATAACAAGATCTAAAGACTCTACTACTAGTGTCTCCTTCTAATACTATAGCTTTTAATTCTTTATCTAACTACTTAGTTTAGTTAACCTCAGTAGCAGTGTTATATAGTGCCTAAGATATAAGCATTTTATATCTATTCGTCTTAATCTATATACCTCTTCTATAAAGTGTTTATTATAACTTAGTATTCATAGATTAGTAGATCTTAGTAAATTTATCTTAATCCTATCTTTTAAAGTCTACTTAAAATTCGTTCTAAAGAAGAAGGTCTTCGTTCTCTCTTTTAGCGTACTCTTCTTCTTATTTAGCAGCAAAAATCGTCTCTTCTATCTATATTAACTTTAGCTTTAGTACTAGCTTTAGAGCTTATTTTAGTACTAAAGTTAAAGCTTCCAAAGTCGTCGGAATCAGTGTCAGTGTGTCTATTATATTATAGATATTATAGATAAATTTATATATTATCAAAAGTCTGTTTATACTTTACTTAGTAGGTGAAAGAGATATTAGGTTTTAGGTAAATAGGTGTCTTAGAGAGTATGAATTATCTCAGAGGATAATAGGAGGTTAGTATTAGTAATCAGTGCTTCCTATATTAAGAAGCGTTTACTGTTTATCGTAAATTTAAACAGTAGAAGGAACCACGATCTATAAAGAGGAGTCTACTAGTAATATCGAGTTTACTTTTATATAAGTATACCTATAGTAGAAATACACGAAGTAACTAAGTATCTAATCTAATCTATACGTCTACTAATCAGTGTTAGTATAACTTATAGTCATAAAAGCGATATAAAAAGAGTTATATTATCGTTCGTATATACCGAGTAAAGCTAGCTACGATAACTACTTAAGTAGCTCTTAAGCGAGAAGGTCACATGTTCTCACGTGTGCTATCCTAAGCAGTTACTTACTCTTGAGTTATACCGACAAAGTATAAAGTCTTATCTAAGGTTTATAGGATTCTATAGATACTTTATTAAAGGTTATATTAAAATTACTAAACCTTTAACTATAATAATATACTCTATAAAGCTATTTCTATAAATACTTAAATATAAAGAAGCTTTTAAAGTACTAAGAACTAAGCTACTTATAATTTAAATATTATACTACTTTAACTCTAATTATAATATAAAGGTAGAAATAGACTCTTTAGAAGAAGTAATAGTAGATATATTCTTATAATAATATAATAGTCTTTAGTACTCTATTAGGTTCTACTTATACGTTCTAGTTAGCTATAAATCGAACTAGGAGATCTATAATAAAGAGCTATCTATTATTATAAAAGCTTTTAAGAAATAGTATCTTAAACTTATATTATATTAAAAGTGTATTAATATATATTTAGATTATAGATTATTAGAATACTTTATAATAACTAAGCTACTTATAGCTAAATAAGTCTAATAGATAGAGTTTTTATTAGACTTTAACTTTTAGATCTAATTTATATCTAAGAAGAGTAATTAAAAAGTAGATATATTAACTTAATATAAATAAGACCTAAAAACCTATAATTAAGCTAAAGTAGATAGCTACTTATATACTCTTTTAATATCTAATTATTTAGACCTCTAAATTAATACTAAACTTACTTAGACCTTTTTATAAGAATAGTCTACCTCTTTTAATATAATTTAGTTAGACGTTATTCTAAGAATAAGTTTAGATATAATTTAAAAGTTAAAAGAAGATAATCTATACTCCTTTTAATAAGAATATTATAAACTTCTAAATAGATACTACCTCTTCTTAGATAATTTACTACTTTTTAAGAATTAACTTTATATTTAAAAGAATACTAAACTCTATATAAAACTAATCTAAGAAGTCTATAACTAAGTATCTAGTACTTACCTAAGTACGAAAAAGATATACTAGTTATTAGTATAATACTACTACTAGACAAGAATGTTTTTAGACTATAGAAAGTATATAGGGAATTATTAAGCTTATAAATACTCCTATTTTTAATAAACTAAGTAATAAGGCTTTCTTTACTCTCTATCTATATCTAACTATTCTATATAACATTTATATATAGACTTTAAATTATTTCTAAAAAATAAATATAGATTTAATACTATATTAGTATTTATTAACTAACTTAGAAAGGATTTAGTATTAATACTCTATTACTTAACTATAGATACTAAAAGACTAGCTAAGCTCTTTGTTTAATAGATTTACTATTTTAGCTATTATTTTAAATTAATTATATCTAATTAAGAATCTTAATTTATATTATTATTTTAGACTAAATTTTATTAAATAATTAGTATTAAGCTTAAGCTTAGTACTATCTACTATAAATAGATAGAAAAATAGATAGAGATAATAAACTAATATATTAATTAGAGACTAAGGCTCTTTATAATATACTATTAAGATAACTAGAGTAAATTAATCCTTCTAATAGATAGAGTATAAATAATACTTCTATACTTATCTATTAGTATAACCTCTTATTAGCTTAAGTTTAGACTTAACTTAAAGACTTTATAAGACTAGAATATACTAAAGACTTCTATTTTTTAAGAATAACTTAAATATAATAAAGTAGTAAAAGTAGCTTAATATATATACTCTACTTAAAGAATAGCTAAAAGTAATATAGATAAGGCTTAGAAAAAGATAGAGAATAGTATAAATTAGTATAGAAGAGCTATTAACTAAGATATTAGAGATAAAGTCTACTTATCTACTAAGAATCTTAAGATAAATCGTTCTAGTTAAAAGCTTATTAAATAGTAGATAAGACCTTTTAAAAGACTAGAATATATAAAATACTTCTATAAGCTAAAACTTCCTAAGAGCTTATTAATTTATAATGTTTTTACCTCTAATATACTTTTAAAGGATCTAAACACCTCTCTACTAGAATAAGAGGCTCTAAAACTTTTACTAGATATTATTAAAGGTATATAAGAATAGGAGGTATAAGAAATACTTAGTAGTAGACTTTTTAGAAGATAGCTATAGTATTAAGTAAAATAGATTAGATATAATTTAGATCTTACTATAGATAATTTTTAAGGTTTACTATATTATTTAAGAGACTTTTATACTAAATATCTAGAAGAGCTAGGACTACCTTAATACTTCTTTAAATAGCTTAATATATAAGAATTAGATAAGAATTAAGTAAAAGAGTTAATTTATAAAACTCTATTAATACGCTCTAATTCTAGTTACTTTTAATAAAGAACTTATAATAAAAACCTAAGATAAAATACTAACTAGTAGGAATGTTTAAAATTAATAAAGTAAAGAACTAAGACTAAGTTACTACTAAAACAGAGCTTATATATTCTCTTCTTTCTCTAACTTATTATCCTCCTCTTTACTCTTCTAAGCATAAGAAGCCTAAATCAGCTCTTCCTCTACTACCTTCTTCTTATAGAGACGCTTCTTATCTTAATAACCTCTTATAGCTAGCTTTAGAAGAGACGTCTATAAACTCTTTAAATAGGCCTTAAAGAGGACCTAAACCTAGGTTTAGATAGAGATCCTACTCTCTATAATATAGTATAAGAACTATTAAATATTAGTAACTAAAACCTCTCTAATAAGTAAGAGGTACTTATAGTAACCTTAATATAAAGCGCTTAAGTCTTCTCTAAGAGAGTAAACTATACTTTTAAACTATTCTTTAGTACCTCTATACTAGTAATAACTAATACCTTATCTAAGGCTTTAGTAGCTCTCTTAATCTCCTTCTTCTTCTTCTTAAGCTTAAGCTTACTAAACTCCTTCTTAATAAACTATAATAACTATCTAAGTTAGAACAAATTTAGTATATATTTAGAATTAAACTTACTAGGATATATATAGTATTCTACTTAATATAGTATCTATACTTCTTTAACTTCGACTTCTTAAAAGTATATATATAATCTCTATTCTAAGATTTTACCTAAAAGTACTAAATATAGTAGACTTAGTAAGTAGCTAGAAGCGTACTAGGAGGATATAGAAGAGGTATTTTACTATATTAGATTAGCTCTAAATTAGGTTCGATTAAGAAGAGAAGAACTTACTTTTATATATATATATAATATATATATATATATATTCTAGAAGATAAGTTAGCATATAAGAATATATCTAATTAAAAGGTATTCTTACTATTTATATTATTTAAATAAAAAGAAAAGAAGAAGAGAAGTTAGAATTAGAGAAAAGTCGCCTACTAATATACTACTTATAATAATAGCTATTACTTTATAATTATTATTTATTACTTAATAATTACTATTATAATATATAATAATAATAAGAACATAATAACTCTATAGTAGTATACTACTTTCTACTTAATAGCTAATTATTAGCCTCTCTTCTATTCGTATCCTATTATTATATAGTATATAGTAGTAAACAAAGAGTAATTAGCTCTTAAATAATAATACTACTAGCTACTAACTCTACTCTAACCACTAGATACTATAATAGTAGATAAGTTATATTCTTTATAATAAAGAGATAAATAATACTTTAACTAACCTAATATTATACTAATTAATAACTAAAGACTTAGAACAAGTCTTTTTAAAGAAGAGGGAATATAATAGTACGCTATCTTAGATTATTATATAATAGTACTATTCTAAATTATTAGTATTTATAAAACTACTAATACTCCTAAGTACTACTAATACCTCTAATATCTCTAGAGCCGAGATTATAAATAACTAATACTTATATAAGCGAAGTGCTAAAGGTATTAATATCTAATATTTATATATAGAAGGGATTAAGGTTTAAATATTATATATTTAGCTTTCTTAAGGTTTAGAGGTTATATATTTAGCTTTTTAGCTCTTATTATTTAGTATTAGCTATATTAGACAGGGCTCGGTTATTATTATTATTAGAACTTAGTAGCTTCTAACCTCTTATATATAGACGTTTATATTTAGTATAGAAGAGGGATAGTTATTATTTTCTTCTATATTAGAGCCTAGTATTTATATACGTTATTCTACTAAACGCACTCTTATATATCTCTTCTATAGTTATATATATTTCGTGCTATTATAAGAGAAGCTAAGAGTAGAAGATATTATAGATTCTAGAAGGTATATCTAAGTAATAATTATAAGTACTAATTACTTTAAGTACTATATACTTAGCTTACTTTACGTCTAACTTCTTTAATTACCTTATTATCTAGATATTCTTTAAGCTTAGCTAAACTTTATCTCTAACTTTAAAACTTAGTATTTATTATCTTTTCTAGTTTATAATATCTTCTATTACTTATTATACTATAAATATAGCTAACTATACCTATTCTTAAACTTCTTTTAACTTTTATATAATTATATTAGCTTTCTAGATTAGTAATAGAGGTATTACTTTATTTAAGAGCTTATACTAGATATCTAAAAACTTAGTATATTATTTATAATTAAAGAAGAATAGACTTACCTTTATAGCTACTATTATTTAGTTATTAATTACTAGTTTAATAAATAGTAGTAGTTCTTCTTAATTATCTTAAGTATAATCTATAAATATATATAAATAGGTTTCTACTATCTAGTTTATCTATTTTATAGATCTATTAGTTTCTAGATAAAAAGCTATAAAAAGCCTTTATATAATCCTTAGAAGAGAGTATACTCTTATTTATAAGTAGCTAATAAATTATATTCTTTTATTAAATACTATTATCTTTAATAAGTAATACTTTTAGTAGAAGGTTTAGATAAACTATCTAGTAACTATTTTAGCTATAATATCTTTAAAGCTATTATAAATCGTTCCTTTTCCTAGTCTATTTATAATTATAACTAGATTTATATATCTATTACTTTCTAGGAGTTTAACTATAAAGTCTATTAATATCTTACTCTAGATCTAGTTTAAGACTAGTAGTAGCTTTAAGAATCCTTATTAAACTTCTCTCTAAGCCTTATTTCTTTTATAAGTATTATAATTCCTAATAAATCTTTAGATATTTTATAATATTTAAGGCTAGAAGTATTATTATATAAGAATCTAAGCTATATTCTCTTATCTAAGGTAGCTATAGAGTTTTAAATTATATATAGCTTAAAGTATTCTTATATATAATTCCTTATTATTAAGAACTTATAAATAGTTCTAAAACGTTAGCTTTCTTTTATTTATAAGTATCTATTCTAATATTAATACTTTAAGCTTTAGACTAGTAGAGAATATTCTTCTACCTTATTAAATAGCCTCTTTTATTAATTAGAGATTAGTATCTACTTTCTTAGCTATTATCTAAAGTTCTTAAAACGTTCTTTTATTATTTAAAAGCGCTTCTTATATCTATATAAGGTTCGCTTTTATAATCTCTAAAGGCTATTCTTTCTTATTTATAGTCTTAAGAAGTTACTTTATCTAATAATTAATTTATTTATCTAAGACATTATTTAGTATATCTTACTTTTATTAAGAAAGAGTATTTACTTAAATATTATATTTCTCTTTAATATATATAATCTTAAAATTATACTTTAAAAAGACTAGAGACTATTATATTTATTATTTAGTAAGCTTCTAAACTAATATAAAGTACTTAAGATTCTTATAGTCTATCTAGATCTTAAAACTCTCTATACTTTATAACTCGAGATCTTATACTTCTAAATATTATATAATTACTAATATTTCTTTATTATAGATCTTATAGTTATACTTAGCTAGTAAGTTCTTCTTTAAAAAGAAGGTATAAGATTATAAGAGTCTATTATTATTATATTATATAAGTGCTCTACTAATATACTAGCTAAAAGAGTCTATTTTTATAATTATTTACTTTTCTTAATTAAATTATATAAGAGCTAGAGTAGTAGTAAATATATATTTTAACTACTTAAAGACTTTCTAGTACTTGTTTATCTATATAAACACTTATTTCTTATAAGTTAGTTCTATAAGAGGTCTTATAATATTAGAATAGTCTTTAATAAAGGTTTAGTAAAAGTTTATAAAAATAAGAAAGCTTTATATAGCTTTTACGTTTATTAGTACTTCTTAGTTAAAGATAGCTTTTACCTTTTCTAAATCTATTTCTATATCTAAGTTAATATCTAAGATAAACTCTAGATACTTTATTTAAGTAACTAAAAACTTATACTTATTAATATTAAGAAAGAGGTCTACCTCTTTAAGCTTTTAGAGAACTAGCTTAACCTAGTTCTTATATTTCTTAAGAGATCTATCTATAAAGATTAGAATATTATTAATATAGATAAAGTAGAAAGCGTCTAAGTATTCTTATAATACTTAGTTAATATATCTTTAAAATATACTTAGTATATTTATAAGTTTAAAAGATATAACTAACTATTTATATAGTCTATAACTTATCTAAAAAGCTATCTTCTATTTATCGCCTTCTATAATTTAAAGTTAATAGAAAGCTTAGCTTATATTAAGCTTTATATACTAGGTTACTTTACTTACTTATTATAGAGTTTTATAAATTAGAGAGAGTAGATACTAATCCTTTTATATAACTTTATTTAAAGTATAGTAATTAATATAGAATTAAAGGCTACCTCTTAGTTTTTATATAAAGAGTACTAAAGTAGTAGTAAAAGAGTTACTAACTCGAATCTAGCCTTTATCTATATACTTAGTAAGCGTTCTTTAAAAGATAAGGAGTTTATTATAGAATATATTATAGAGTAGCTTCTAAGAGACTATTACTTCTTTTCTATCTTCTTTTATAAGCTCTATTTTATAATCGATTCCTTTATCTTATAAAGGTAGTACTTTATCTAAGTCCTTTAAACTAAAAGCTCTAAGGCGATTCTAGAACTATAGTAGTAGCTTCGTTTAAGAGTCTATTTTCGTCTTCTTTATCTTCTTAAGAGCCTTAGTAATATCCTATAAGCTAGCTAAGAACACTTAAATAGTTAACTACTAAGACTTAATTATTTTATTATTATTTAGAAAGCTTTAATAGAGATAGATAAATATTCGATAATAGGATTAGTATAGCCTACTTCTAAAATATTAGCTTAGTTTCTAACTAGCGTGTTTATTAATAAAATAAAGTATTTAAAAGTAAGACTATTAATTTAAGTATCTTACTTTATTATTTAAGAGAGTTCTAGAATTATATTATATAATTCTAAATAAGAGATAATATAAAAGAAAGACTAAGCTTTCTTATATTTATTAATATCTAAAGAGATAATAGTAACCTCTATTACTATATTATCTAAGAGAGTATTAAAGCTAGAGAGTTCTTAAGAAGAGATAGAAATACGTTAAAGGTTATTCTAAGTAGTAAAGGAGAAGCTAATAAGTTTATAAGATAAATATCTAGAGTTAAGAAGAGTCTTTATAAAATATTCTTTATTAACTAATATAGAAACTAAAAATAGAAGACTATTTATTAACTTCTTTTAAAACTTAATCTATTTTTTCTTTACTTTCTTTAAAACCTTCTTTTACTTTTAATAGCGTCTTTTACTAGAAGCTACTTATTTTCTAACTTATTAGAGTTATTATCTAAAATCTTCTTAATTATTCTTCTTTTTCCTTTTATATTCTTTTCTTTAATATTATTACTTTCCTTTTAAATAAGAGCTACTTAGACTTTCTTTATCTACTTACGATTCTTCTTTAACTATTTTATCTTTATATTATATTCTTAGATCTTATATCTATCTTATTTATATCTTAAGTAAAGACTTAAGCTTCTTCTTTTAGTAAGGACTTCTAGAGTACTCTATTATAGTTCTTTTTTTTAAGTAGAAGAAACTACTACTATTAGTTACTAATCTATAATATTAGCTAAAGAGCTATCTTTTACTTTATATATAACTATAGAAAAGGCTTATAGTTTCTTTATTTACTAAGCTATAAGTTTATTAATTTTGTTTAACTAGTTACTAATTATTCGTAGCTATCTATAATACTTATTATAAGTATTATAATCTTTGATACTAATAGTAGTAATTATTAGCTTTATATTAATAATAGCTTTTAAGTAGCTCTTCTTAATTACGTCGTTCTATCTCTAACTAGTAGCTTCTAAGATTAATTAGTTAAACTCGTTTAAGAATTCGCTAAAGATCTACTTATCTTATCTTTCTTAGTTAAGTTAGCTAAGTGCCTTTTATTATAGGCGAGGGTCTTAGAAGGCTATACTAAGCTATTCTATAAAGTCTATAACTATGAGTTTATTTTACTAGTAAGTATACTCGATCTAGAAGAAGATTCTTATAGCTACGTCGCTTAAAAGTCTTTTAAAAGTATACTAGACTTTCTCTTTTTCTTATCTAATAGTAAGACTATCTATTTCTAGCTTTACTTTTAAAGATTCTTTAAACTAAGAAAAGAGGCTAAGCGTACTTCTATTATATCTCTCTAGATATATAAGACTATGTTTTAGCTTTTAATTATTATTTATAGCTATTATTAGTATAGAGACTAAGAGTAGTATTAAGGTAAGTATAGGTTAGTTTCTTTTAAGCTTTATAAAAGCTTTATCTTATTATAATAAGAGGTTTACTAGTATAATAGCACGAAATATATACAACTATAGAATAGGTATATAAGAGTGCGTTTAGCAGAATAACGTATGTAAATACTAGGTACTAATACGGAAGAAAAGGCTAAACTAGCCTTTTCTAACTCTAGGAGAGTAGGCTGCTATATATAAGAGGTTTAGACGATATAAAAGGGGTACGAAACCGAACAACGACATACGTCGGCTAATACAAAAGCCCGAACCCTACGAAGTACGTCCGAAAGTCCGGATAGACGTACGGACGTATATAACCTTTCTAAATTAGATAATACAAAACAACAACTACTGAAACACGGCATATACTATGTAATCTCGGCTATATAGGACGGTATACCGTTATAACTAGAGATTAGTTTTAACTTTTAAAGAGAGCTTATATCTTTTACTATTATTAGGTAAATATCTCTATTAACTATACTAGAGGCTCTTATTCTTCTATTCTACTTATGTCTTCTATTTTATGTTTTATAGTTATCTACTATATACTTTAAACTATTATATAAAACTATATATTTTTATATAAGACTATATATTCCAACTATAAAGGATTTTTATACTTATACTATATATATAAAGAGTTTATAGAATCTATTATATATAGTTTATTTAATATACTTATAAGTAATTATAAGAAGAGAAGTTAATTCTAATATTATAAGCTAAATATAAAGAGGTTAATAGATAAGATATTCTTATTATAAGAAGAATTAACTAAGAAGGGAAGTCTATCTATATATAAGAGAGAGGTTCTTATAGAACCTATATATATATTATACGTAATTACTAGTTATAGAATAACAACCTTCTTACTTTATAGAGAAGTCTAAATATAATTACTAGTTATTAGAACCTCTTTTCTAGAGGTTTATATAAGATTACGTATAGGCTACTTTTATATAAAGCTACTTTGTAGACTACTTTCGTATTATATAAAGGTTAGTAGACCGAGTACTTCTTAGATGTAAACTATTATAGATATACTCTATAATAAAACTACGTAGAGAAGAAAGAGCTCTTATAACTCTAGAATTAATCTTATCTTCTCTACTAAGAACGTAGTAGTCTAGTAAAGGTCTTTAAACCTACTAGGATTAAACTATATAGCTTAACTTCTTATAATAAAAATAGAAGAAGAGAGAAAGGTATTATAAGTGCCTAGATTTAGCTAGAGACTAATAGATAAGATCCTAGTTAAAGTAAAAGCCTCTTACTTAGAAGCACTTATAATCTAAAATATATAAGAACTTAAGAAAGTAGTATAGAGACTTATAAAAGACCTTTAAAGAATAGTAAAGGCCTTAATACTACTCTAAAAGCTAGATAGAGAGAGAGTATAACTCTAGTAGAATATAGAAGTTAAAAAAGCGTTAAAGAAGATAAGGAAATATAAAAGAACCTAGAAAGAGTACTAAATAAAGAGCTTAAAGTAATAGTTTAATAACACTTTTTAAGAACTCTAAATAGTAAGTAGAAAGACGAAGATAAAAAGCTAGAAAGAGATACTAGTAGAGATAGTAAAGAATAAAAGGAAACTCTAAATACTTAAGAAGTAGATATATCTTAAAAGATATATAAGACTAGAAGTATTAGTACTATTAATACTTATATTACTTAATATAATAAAAGATAAGACCTATTAAAAGAAAGCTTATATTCTTATAAAAAAGTTCTTCTTAGAGTTAATAACTAACTACTTAAGCGTTCTTAATAAAGACTAGAATACTAAGAGCTTCTCTTAAAGGTACTTAGTAAGCTAATATATAACTAAGAAGTATATTAAGATAGCTATAAGATTAATATTATAGAAAACGCTAGGATTTAATATACTAGTAAATAGCTTTCTAAAAGCTTATAATAAGCTACTTTATAAAGTACTTACTATAATAGTAGAAGTAAGCTTTTACTTATAGTACTTCCTATTCTACTTCTACTATATAAAGGTAGTAGTACTAAGAAAACTAGGTAAAATAACTAAGAAGTAGAGTAAAGTAGAGGCCTACTAGCTAATAGTACTACTCTTAACTATAGATAAGATTCTTAAGAAAGTAATAGTATAAAAGCTTATATAGCTTATAGAAGAAATAGTAATACTACTAGGGCTATAGATAAGTAACTAGAAGTACTAAAATATAGAGCTAGTAATTAGAATAGTAATAAAGAGTATATATATAATATAAGAATATAAGAGTTATACGTCTCTAGCCTAACTAGATATAGTAGAAGCCTTTAACTAAGTAGACTATATATAGCTACTTTATATATTAAGAGAGAAAGAGGTTCTATAGTAGATAGTAATATAGATAAAGAGCTTTCTCTCTAGATAAAAAGCTATATTATTTTTTAATAAATAATTAGTAAATAAAAGAGATTTTAAATTAGGTATTTTATAAGAATTAGTACTATTACTAATACTATTTATCCTCTTTACTTTAATACTATATAAAGACCTAGTAAGAATTAATAAGCTTATTATAGTAGGCTTTATAGATAATATAAATCTACTTATAATATTAAAAAGTATAGTAGTAAACTATAAGATACTTAAGATAGTCTAGAGAGTATATAATAAGTAGGTAAATAAGTAAGAGATAGCTTTTAGCTTAGAAAAGATAGTACTTATATACTTTATAAGAATAAGAATACTATAGAGAGAGATAGTCTAGTTTAAAGAGATAAGGCTTATATTAGTTAAGTATATAAGGTTTCTAGAAGTAGAGCTTAATAAGAAACTAAACTAGAAGGTATACTAAGAAAGAGTTTAGAAGAAGCTTATAATATAGACTTTTATACTTATAAGGTTTACTAGAAAGATATAAGAAGTAGACTACTACTAAGTAAGATAGATATATATAGTAGTAATAAAGAGTATAATAGTATATAAGATGTTAGTATAATACTATATTATATTAAAAGAAGAGAATATAAAGGGAATAGTAAAGAGCTTCTCTATATAATAATTAAGATACTTATAAGTAGTAATAGAGGTATATAAAGCTACTCTAGTTTAGAGCTTAGAAGTTAAAGTAGACTATATACTAATTAACCTATATCTTAACTTATAAGTAGCTACTTTTAAAAAGAAGTTCTAAAGGTCTAAGCTAGAGGAACTAATCTAGAATACTTATAGATATATAGTAATATAGCTAAAGAGGAGAAGAAGAGGTAGACTAATAAAGGTAAGAAAGGTAATATTATACTTATAGATAATAAGATAAGAGTAGGAAGAGGAGTAGAGAGTAGAAGGAGTAGGATTTAAGTATAATACTATACTTATAGAATAGAAGAACTACTTAGAGACTTAGAGGAGAAGAACTTAAGAGAGGAACTTAATATAATATATAGAAGCGTTAGATAAAGTAGACCTAGATAAGTAAGAGCTATAAAAGGTCTATAAGAGGCTTACTAAGGTAAAGAGCTAACTACTCGTTTAAGTATAAATAGAAGTAATAGAACTAAATACCTTCCTTTTTATAAAAAGAGTACTAAACTAGGTTATACTATAGTATATTTATATAGATAGTAGAGAGATAGTAGAACACCTAGTCCTATTTTACTAAGATATTTTATAAGAAAGAGACACGCTTATAAGAGCTCTAAAGAAAAGGATTAGAGATCTATAAGAGCTAAGAGAGATACTAGTAGATAAGAAACTAGTGCTAAGAGTAACTACTTAACTACTTAGGCTAAAGAGACTCTAAGAGTATAGACTAGTACTAGAATTACTTAAAAAGAGAGAGAGAAGAGTAAGAAAGAGGTAAAAGAAAGAGAGAAATAGAAGGAGAAAGCCGAGATATACTAGAAGATAAGACCTTAGCTTTAATAATTCTAGAAGTAAATATACCTCTTATATTACTAATATATACCTTAGTAGGTTAAATATACTAATCTACTATACTCTTCTACTATATTACTAAGTTAAAGAGATAAGCTCTAAATAGATAGTAATAAGAACTAAAGAAAAGGAGAATTATATTTATAAGAAAGCTTAAGAAACGAAGAAGAATAAGCTAAAAGGCTAGATAAACTAGAATAGAAGATATACTACTTACTCTTAGAGCTTAGCCTATAGTCTACGTAGTATAATAATAATAATAATAATAATAATAATAATAATAATAATAATAATAATAATAATAA
>LLCB01000302.1:0-69935 GCA_001414345.1 Hymenoscyphus infarciens | reverse complement strand
AAGATATATTAAGACTTTAGTTTAAATATTTATTTAATTAATAAATAAAGTAGCTAGCTTCTTAAGTTATATAGAAAAATAGTTAATTATTTATCTATCTAATAAATAAATATAATAATTCGCTTTTTAATATAATAATAAAACCTTACTTTAAATATCTATTTAATAGATAACTATAGTTATTTATTTTATAAGTTAAATATAAAAACCTTTTATTTACTATATATTTAATAAATAAATATAATTATAAGCTTTATATACTAAAAATATAGACCTCTTTATATATTATTTAAGCTATAACTTTAGTCTTTAGTATTTTCTCGAATTATCTATTAAATAGATAATACGTTGTATAGGACCTTATAGCCCTCTAAGGGTCGTATCTTATCGTAACGCGCGGCCTTTACAAGGGCGTGTCGGAGTAGGCCGCGCATGCGTGCGGTGGATAATTGGAATTGGAATTCCAAGCAGGCAAGCCCTTTATTTGCATAGGTAGACAGACCAATTTCGAGAAAGCCATAAGAGGTCGCTATGTACTCGGCCCGTAGGATCTTCAGGCTCGGACCGCGAATAATGAGGTAAGCGTGGCTATGGGAATTCCCAATATTTCTGCAGCTTACAACCAAAAAGCGATGCGCATGTCGTGTAAATTTGAGCAGCTCCAGTGGGGCTAGAGCAACTCTGAGGATGAGGTAGAGGGTCGGTTTCCTTTCTAGGTTAGCGCTTTCCAAAATGGTTAGCTTTGTATTTGAGTGCTGACACAGCACCACAGACCCGGAAAAGTATTTGAGTTACGCGAGAACCGAGCCTCAAAACAAAGTCTAGATGCCAGGAACCAGGAATTGTGCTTCCTTTAATTTGGAATGCACATAGCTCTATTTACGAGCTAGCAGCCTCATCACATGTGACTACGACGACGGATTGTCCTATCTCTGATCGCCGGTGGTGCCGAAGCGGCAAACCAAGTTTGTTGAGAGATGGCTCAAGATTCCTCATTGCTAGATTTTTCGGTCGAGACTAGGGCGAGTCAATCTTCTGATTTCTTTCTGTTGTATCTTGGTTTTCCATTCAGTGGGTCTAGAGGTCATCGTTCAACCCCATACCCCGAAGTTCGGTGGTGCCAAATTGTTTAACGAGACGCATCTGGCCATATCAAATACCCGAGTAGTCATCTTTTGTTTTCGAGAGCACATATTCCTTCCTTACATCCCCCCTCATTAGTGGGAAATTTTCTCGGGCCACAAAACGGTATTGGCAAAGAGTGCTGATCTCTGAAGTGCTGACTCTGCAGGTAAGCACTGAGCAGTGACAATTACCGTTCTCTAGTTGCGGGCGGAGTGCTGGGGTAAATGCTACATCAAATACTATCAATCACGGGTGGAGATTTGTTGGAGTCTAGTATGGCAAGTTCAACGGTCTGTCGGTATCCAGCTGGATTCTTATACCGAAGCGCTTATTTTGGTTCCAGGCATCATCGACCTATCACCTGCGTCATGCTGACGAAATTGTCAAGTGCCCGACAGAAATTGAATAATATAAGTATAATCCCTTTTCCTTATGCAACTTGTTTTCATCATCATCAAGTCACTTCATCGTTTAACTTACTTTTATCTCCTCCCGCCCATATCGCCACCATGAGACTTTCACTACTCGCCCTCAGCAGCTCTCTCTGTCTGGCTCTCGCCCTTCCCTCGGACGATGCCTATTCAACAGAGAAAACCAAGTCAAGAAACTGTCAAGATTACAATATTCCACTCGATATCACTTCTACAGTAAATGAAACAACTTCGGCTTTCCCACCATTTAAAAGCAACTTGGATGTCGTCAACTTTGTTTTCAATATAGCTCGTCGCGATACAAAAACTGCCTTTGTTCCTCTATCTATGTCGCAGAAAAATGTCACCACTTCTTATAACATCGCTGCAACTTTCTGCACTCCTGCTAACAATGCCGGAAACCAATCGACGGTGATCCTTGCCACACATGGACTCGGATTCGACAGAAGATACTGGGATATCAGAAAGAACGCAGCAAACTACAGCTTTGTAGATTCCGCCATCAGCCGCGGCTACTCAGTATTCTTCTACGACCGTTTGGGCACGGGGAAATCAACCAAGTGTGTCTCTCCCCTTGTACCTCATACAAAATTCTAATTTCAACAGGGTCTCCGGTCGCGATGGCGCCTATGCATCAACCCAACTTGCAATCCTCACAAAGCTCACCACCATCCTCCGCTCTGGTAAATATACAGGCTCTCTCGGCAAGCCGTCAAACATCGTCCATGCCGGTCACTCATTCGGATCCTTCCTCTCCAATGCTCTCATAGGTCAAAGCCCCCAGCTCTCAGATGCTGCTTTACTCACTGGTTTGGGATATAATATGTCTGGCTTGAGTCCCGCAATCGAAGCCTTGGGACTCCGTATCGCCAATGACCAGCAAAAATTCAAGGATCTCAACAATGAATTCCTTGCTCCCTTTGATGCTCCAGCTTTTGCTGCATTTTTCCTTCACGCGGGAGATTTTGAAGTGGATTTGTTGGAGGTGGCTTATGATCAGGCACAACCATTGGCAGCTATTGAGTTTCTTACTTTGAGCAGTTTGAATCTTGAAGCACCTGAATTTACTGGTCCGGTAATGGTAAGTTGCAAAATTCAAGTACACCTTATAATTTGATGTAAACTAACAAATCCCAGGTCATCGATGGAGAAAACGACTTCCCAATTTGTGATGGAAACTGTGTGGGCACATTGGAAGGTCCAGCGAGTCAGTTGTATTCTAAGGCTACAGATGTACAGACTGTGATCCATCCCAATTCCGGCCATGGTATTAACTACTCGAAGAATGCTACTGGGGCTTACAATGTTATGCTTGATTATCTTCACAAGCATAATCTTTGAGGTGGGAGTTCCTACTTATAAAGGTTATGACGGACAATTTGGAATAAGGAAGGGGTAGAAGGCAGCAGAGACTAGATGGTGGTGATTTGCTGGAGGGTGTTTATATTTTGGATCGAGATTGACGATTATTTTATTTTCAAAAGTATAATAAATAATAATTTACAGCGTAATATAAAACTACTTCAATACTCAGAGATACTCGGAGTTACTCGGAATTGAGTAGAGTAGAATAGTTACTCTTGACTACTCTTAAGTTAGGCATAGTAGGCTATAAATAGACATGATATATATATTTTCTGAATATTTTACACTTTTGAACATGTCTTCTTAATTCCTCGTATTTTAGTAGTAAACTTATTCACTTAAAAAGTAAGAAGTCATTGAATCTCTATCTAGGCTGCGATCTTCAGTTCGATTCGGTCCGCGCTACTCCGAGTTACTCAGAGTCACTTACAGTAGAGTAGAAAAGAGTAGAGTGCGTTAGAACTCTATTACTCTACTCTGCTCTACTCTACTCATTTCTCACGCTTAGATTCCGAGTCTCTGATAATTTACTATAGACGGGTAGTAAGGTAATTCCACTATAAGTATGTAAAATTAGCCAAACTCCAGCCTATGCGAAGGCTGAAACCAACGTAAGAGTTCAGCTCTACTAAGGGTTATAGGATCTTGTCTAAATTCTTATAATACAAAAAGTCGTATATTAGAAAAAGAATAGCTTAGAGTAGAATAAAGTTTATAAGAAACTATTAACTAATTCTTTAATAAGTTTATAATTTAATTAATAGTATATAGTACTTAAGCTACTAAAAGTCTTTTTATAAATAAATTATTAATAGCTTTTACTTATTAAACTATTTAAAGTCTTTATATAGAGTATTTATTAATAACTTTTAGTAGTTAAACTATTAAAAATTTCTTTTAAAATTGAATTTATTAATATAAATTTATTATTTATGTATATATATAGAGAGAGAGAGAGAGAGAGAGAGAGAGAGAGCTAATACTTTAATTAATAGGTTTTAGTAATTAAACGATTAAAACTCTTTATATAAATTATTTATTAGTAACTCTTAAAAGTTAAACCACTAGAAGTATTCTTTAAAACTAACTTTACTTTGATATTTTATTATTAATATATATATATATAAAGCTAATACTTCTATTAGTAACTCTTAGTAGTTAAATAACTTAATATCTCTATATAAACTTAGAGATATCTATATATCTTTATTTAGCTTAGTTTATTATTATAAGAATTTAGATAAGGCTCTATAATTCTTTATAGAGCTAAATTCTTACGTTAGTTTTAGCCCTCGTATAGGCTAGTGCTCGGTTTTATTTACATGCCTATAGTATACTAGGTGATTTATAGTAGTTATAGTCTCCGTGGAAACTGGGCACGATACCCTCTGAAAATAATATATACACAAATAAGAAATATACTGCTGCCTTTCGGGGGCACTAGGCTTGGTGTATCCTGCAGACATGGTTCTAGTGGATCGAGGTATAGCAAGAGTTAGGTCAAAAAGCCCGGGGTTAACTATAGTAAAAGCGACCAAAAATGTAAAAATGTAAATAATGTAAACTAGAATAAATAAATAAAAATTACATAGAAACAAAAAACTCGGGACAATAGAATGGGCTCTTTACCCTCACTCTCTCACAATCACCTACTCTCTTCCTCAACCTTTCTTATCATTAGCTAACGAATACTTAGGCATCCATACAATGTAGAAACCACTCAAGGTTAACTCTCAATTATCGTTACCAATTTTTTGGGGGCATTTGTTTTTTCAGCAAGATTACAGAAAGTTCAAAGTCATCCCCGTCCTTTACCATAAGAGCCTTTTCTTGTTCATTCGCGCATCCCCCCTTCACCTGGAAGCTCAAGTATTCTGTGTTGTGGGGAAAGAACAAAACAATGCCAAACGAAGAGAATTAAAATTTCAGTCATCCCTTTGCCTTCTCCGCAACAGTTGACTAGAGCAATTCATACCAACCACACTTACCCACATCCTTCGCCTCATGTCGAATACTCAAAGAACAAGGCCTGCCCCTCATACCACACACACGCGCCAAATGCAAATCCAGATCAACAAGAACTCCTCTCGAAATATCCAACTTCTAGAGGCTGTACTCTCAACAAGTCCCACAGCAAGAATAATCACACTCACATATTCAATCACCCCCGAATCACATCGAAAAACAGTCGAAAGAAAGTGAAGCAAAAAAGAGTATAAATTTCCCATTGATCCCCATCCCATTCCCATTCCCACTCCCATTCCCATTTCCAGGTCCTATTCTACCAGAGATTTTTTTCTTCTGGAATTAACAATTACCCTATCTATAACAATAAAACACCGCCATTCCCTCCATCCACAGCCCAGTAGTAACCCAGCCCCGCTCTTTTCTAGAACCACAAGAAACAGAAGAAGCGGAAAGAACAAAACTCCCATGCGCATGAAGCAAAAACAAGGAGCACTCTCATAAGCAGCTCTTGCAAGACATGACGACCCCTCCCAACCCGCCACGCACCATAGATTATCTAGCCAGCTATTCGAGCCAACCCGGCCATTTCTCCCTATTTCAAATTCCCTAAGAAAAGCGTCAAAGAACTACCCCAGAGCAAATGTCTTCGAGCGATATAATGCGTCTAATCGAACAAAAGAACAGAAAAAGAACAAATCAGGTGGATATACCCAAAGAAGAAGAAATAATACAAACAAACCTGAAGCATTAGCATCAAGCCCTGAAATTGTGTTTTTCTCAAAAAATTCCATCTCATTAGTACCCACGTCGCCTAGCCCTCCCACTCCCCAAATCAATATTCTTCATCTCCTCCAGCAACGCCCAAGCATCACCGCCCCCAGCATGCCCTTGCTGGCTCCCATTCATCCCACCCCCAATGGAAACCTTAGCAGGAATAGGAGGAGGTCCAGCACTCCCTCGATACCCAGTTCCATAACTAGGTGCATAATTCTCCCCATTATAATCCCCTGTATTAGGTCGAGGAACACTTCTCGGGTTATGACTATTATTCTGATACGGAGTGATAGGAGCAAGCGGACTCGAATGCGGCGCTGGCATGGCCGACATGCGATTGGCTTTCTTCTGGAGACGATTTCGTCCCGTGTGGGCCATGGGGTCACTTGGACCTGTGTTCATGTATACGGGTGTTGAATTGGATACGGCCATTGACTGTGGACGAGGAGCTACTCGCAGTTGTTTGCGACCAGAACTTGGTTGAGAATTACTTGGTGGACCCCGATAGTTGCGATCAGGTTGTTGAGAAGCATATTTGGGTCCTTTTGATTCCAGCAGGGGAGCATAATTGGATTCGGGAATGTGATCACTGGGATCGATTTCCCTACCATCGTGGGTGATGATCTTCTCATCTGGATCCGGTTTCTCGGCATCATATTTTGCGCTTAGAGATGGGGTCGATGTTGACCCAGAAATCTTTGGATTCAAAGCATTATATGAATCTGGACCAAAAGGTATCCCAGAGAGCCTTCTTTGATCATCATGAGCGCCTGGAGAAGCCCCCGGGGAGGGGCTTACTGATTTCCGTATGAGCCTTCTAGGATCTGGTGAAACTCCCCTCGACTTCTGCGCTGGCACTGTGGCACTTGAATAACGACTTTGTCGTTCATCATACGATGACGAAGAAGCTGGAACAAATGGAACCATTGCGTTGTTGGAGTAGGAATCATTGTTTGAGTAAGAATGTTGCTGTGGTGAGTCTTGGTGGTACTGAGGAGATTCTTGATATCCGCCCTGAGTTTGAACTAAAGCCTGGTTGCTAAAACTTGATCTTCTCTCGTCGTAAATTCGTTCGGAGATTTCTTGGGCGATCATCGGGTCCATACCAGCTACCAGAGTTGCTGGTACGGGTGGTAGTCCATAATCATTGTCAAGCTCTGACAAGTGACTGTTCGATGGCTTTCGTTGGCTTTGCAGCTGCTGTTGTGGCTGTGATATTGTGTTATATGAAGTTCTCGAGGAAACTGATGTCCCAGTCTGTGATCGTTCTCTCAAAGAAATTTGGGAATTGGTTGATGTATACCCCATACTGTTCGAGTGTTGATGTGATGTGGCGCTTGGAGCAGTGTTATAACCCGATGCAGCACTTCCACGCCCACTCAAATTGAGTGGAGCAGGAGAAGGAACTTCACCATATCTTCGATCTTCGGCTCTCGAAGAACGCGACTCGCTTCCCCTGTGTCCAGAGTACTGACCCGATGGAGAAGGCGGAGCATCCTCGACGGTTGGCTGCATTGAATCATGATTGGAGCTGTATCTTGAGTCATACGATTGATGTCGAGGTGGGGATTCCTGGTAACTGTCTCCTGACTTGCGGAATGGGTCCTCGGTTTTTGGAGCTACATAGGCCATGTATGGCTTCGGTGCCGAATAATTGGACATTGAATGTCTATGACCTTTGGTTGGAGTATCATACGGATTTGGTGCTCTCGAGTCGGGGGGGTAGTAGCTAGTCTGTCTTGTTGGAGGCGTTGGGCTGACTTGGCTGCTATTTTGTCTACCCCCATGTGCTGGAGGTGGGGGGGGAGGGCCGCCTGGACTTGGTGGAGAACCAAAATCCTCTGGTTGAGGAAGTTCATATGGCGTGTGCCTGCTATATGCGTCTCTCGGATCAATCATTTCATCCTCCTCCTCGTATCGACCTCTGCTGTTATTATTTCCTTGTGCGTACTCATTCCTAACGTATGGATCGTAATTTTCATATCTTTCTTGTGGAACCGGCTTCGAGCTTGGTGGGGTGGTGGAATATCCATTGTGGTTTTGACTGTTGTCGTATCCTCCCTGCGAATACTGACTTGGTGGTGTGTTGTTATACTCGAAACTTTGGAGTGGTGATTGGTTTGGAATATAACTATTGTTTTGATACCCTCTTGGTGGAGTTTGTATGTGCTGTGGAATAGCATTGGGAACCCCTCGACTTGGCGTCTGAACGTGCTCAGGAATTGCATTCGGCGGTGGTTGTTGGTGATTGCGAGGGGAGCTTTGGGCGTACTCGCTCCCAATCATTGACGGCTCGTAGCCATGAGGTGGTGTTTGGCTATGTTCGGGGGTCGCTGTGGGAGATTTATATCCTCGAGGAGGCGTCTGAACATGATCTGGAATGGCACTGGCTGGTGGAGGTGCCCCTGTAACTGGATCCGAGGGCAATGGCCTTCTTTTAACAGCAGCAGCAGCCTTTGGTTGTCTTGGGCCCTTGAGCGAGTCTCTGCCTCCCTCCTCAATCCCACTAGGAGCCAATTGTTTTGCCTTTTCTGGTTTCTCTTGTTTTGGTCTGGTATCGTAATATGTGATTTCGATTCTGATTTCGCCCGCGTATTTGCCCTTGCAATTCAGGTTATGCCAGACGTCGCTCTGCCCACCACCCGGCACAATTATGCTCCTCAAGTCGACAAAGTTCTCGCCAATTAGATCCGTCTTCTTGTCGTCGTTGAATACCGAAACCTTAAGCTGATAGTAGTCGGCGGAATCGTGTACGTTAAATCGTAGTTCTTGGTCCCTAGATTCGAAGTTAGTAGAGATTCAATCGCGTCGTTCACATCAATCCTCAGTCGTACCATCTTGGTGTTTGGCCTCCCCTACGATCCGTCTCCGTCTTCTTTGCTTCCTTTCCGAGTCGAGCTGCGCAGTATGGATCTTGTTTGCCAATGGTCTTTCGATTTGGGAGGTTCTTCGCGCGATCAACAATGACCACCAGGGTTCCAATTTCAGGGCCGTCGACAGTCATGTCGGAGAAGATGCCCGCCGTGTGCATAGTATTGAGGCCATTCACCTTCATCCTGCCCGACATGATGGGCGATGTTGAGTGGTGATTGCTTTGTTTGTGGAATGTGGAATGCGGCAACCGGGAGTGCCGTGGGTGACAATGCTTTGTTTACTTGGAAAATGGAAAAATGAAGCTCTAGCTGAGCATTGTACGGCAATTAATGAAGGAAAGATGCAATCAAGTTTCAACTCAACTCATCGTCGCATGCAAGAACGGAGAATTGTAGGAGGGAGAGTTTCGGTGCAGCATGCAAAGTGGAGGAGGTGGAACTGGTGTTGCTTGCTTTCGCACCTCAGCCACCTTGATTTGGTATTCGCCCAGCCTCTTCCAGTTCGACGCGGCCTTTCGGTAGATGTACCCTGCCAACCCAGCATATGCATGCGCGTGAAATTGATAAATCTTCAATTGTTTCATTTCCCGCATAGAGTAGCTAGACATCACATACTTCAATCAATTGTCCATGGCTCAACCAAAATCATAAAAGCCATGATGAAATGTACGACATTCACCTCGATAATCACCATGGCAATCTGCAGGGGCCGCTTAGCGATCCAAAAATAAACAAGGCGACTGTTTGGGCCTTGGCTTGCCTTGCAACAAGCAGGGGCGTTCCTGTGAAGCAAATCAAGATGGTACGCAATCAAACTCTCCTTGATTGACCCATGAATCTTTCTTGGGATATTATTGGATAATTTGGGATGCAATTGGAATCGGAATTGAAAATGGGAATACGCCACCACGGATTCTTTCTATACCGTCTCCGTCCTTCTAGGGAATCTCGCGGTGGGCATTCTTGGATTACTCTAAATAGTTGGAGCAAAGTAAGCAATAGCAGGTACGAACTCGTTGTATTTACTACCCCTTTTACTGTCTATCGCGAGCGAAGCTTACCATGAACCTCTTCTCTTTTTAGTATGAAAACAAGTAGTCAGAAGAGTACGACCCCTCGAAGGCTAAGTGGGTAAAAGTTGTAGAACCTTAGAAGAATACCACACTTTTCAAAATATATGAATAATTTTCTACCGCTCTCTGTGCTCTCTCCTCTAAACCACTTCTTCAAACACAGCTTAGTAGTAGTTATAAAAGATATCCATAGAAATATAAGAATTTCTATCTTTTATGCGAAGATCTTCGAAGTAATATAATTAATCCGTCACCTTTATATATATATAGATATATTATCACCAGATCTTTAATAGAGCATAAGCAGAACAGGCTCTAATCCAAATCCTTCTAATCGGTCTAGTAAATTAACTAATCAAATGTAGCACTACCCTCTCCCCTCTGCTTAACTATCTGTAAATGCATAGACATTTCATAGCCAAACTACTCTTGCAAACAGACAATACCGGGGGGGGGGAGTACTTGTGGAATACTTTAAAGTAGCACAGATACCCAAACTTACGAGTATCAGGATATCACCATGGAAGTCCAAGCTAGAGGTAAGGAATAAGGTGGGGCGCTCACCATCCATAACTGCCACGTCAAAAGGCAAATGAGAGAGGGTTGTCGATCGTCAATCCCTCCATCCACTACTGCACGACCAATTACCAACACACTACTCTCCCCCCGGAACTAAATGTATAGTGCACAGACAATTGAACATTAACCTTCCTAGTGATCCAAATTTCAGAAGAGCACCAAGGCAAGTAAGGTTGAAAAAGGTCAACGATGTTCTCTCATTCAACTATGGTAAAGGGTATATTGATCTTCCATTCATACATCCACATCCATCCACATCCACTCATCGCCTCTCCTATCCTCAATCCAACCAAACTATTTCCCTTGCGTGCGAGAGTGGAAAATATACAAATCCCCAAAGCACACGCATAGCATATATCTTATCCCCATACAATGGGCCAATAAGAAAATGCATCATTATCATAATGAAGAAAAAACAAAAGTACAAGGAAAATCCAACTCCAGAAACATGTGCAACCGAGTGGGAAAAGAAGAACTATCAAAAAGCACGCTTGTATGCATATACGCAAATAATTCCTAGGGGGTTGCCCACCAACCATTTTTCTTGTGCGCGAGGGCACGGGGGAAAAATATACACAAGTCGTAACTCTCTAAACACCTCGGAACATCCTGACAATCAAGAACCACATTGCCCCAATGAACTTGAATAGCGAAAGGCCAGCCACAGACCACAGCACAACGGCCATATAGATATCTGATTTCTTAGTCTCTTGAGCGTCCTGGTCGGTAGCGGTGCTTAGTCTGGAAAGACCAGCTGTGCTGAGAACCGTAGCCACGAGCCCAAAGTTGCAAAGAAGCCAGAAGATGACGACACGAGATCGGAATCCCTTGTAGTAATCTTCCTGCACCTCGCTAGCAGATACTTCCCGCTTCTCTTCAGGGGCCTTACTGACAATCTTTCGCATTTCTGCTTCGTACTGAGCGTTGAGATCGCCATCGTCCGTTGGAATATTGACATCGACTTTTCCACCAGGTTTGAGAGTTGCCGAGGGCAATTTCTCGGCCTTGTCGTCTCCTTTGGTTCCCCAAGTGATATCATGGGTATTACAGAAAGCGTAAACGTTGAGAATGTTAATGTAGGTTGGTGTGAGAAGAAGGTATTGGACGAATGAGGTGAACATGTGCCATGGATCGAAAAAGAGGAACGAGGAGATAAACCAGAGGAGGTACGTCGATGCGAGCGAGATGATCAGAGTGTAGAAGATTTTGTTCTTGAATATGTCGCTGACACTAAACTGATGGTCTGCAACTTCCGACTGGATCGACTTTACGGTAATGAATATCGAAGCAAACATCAAATACCTTGAGAATGTCAATTAGTAAACCGTTTAAAGACAGAAAACGAGAGTAAACTTACAGCATGATGATAGCCCAGAAATAAACCATTGCCATATAGGCTCTATTTGATCCTTGAGGTCGATTTCCAAGAGCCAAAACGAAACAGGTGAGCAGTGTAACACCGTATAACCATTCGAAGACGACTCCAAGAATAACACCAACATTGCCTAGAAGGTCGGAACCACCAAGCGATTTGGTCAAGATGTGGAAAACCAGAAAGAAGTTACCGAGTTGGAACCACGCAAAGATCATGTTAATGGTCTGATATGTAAACTCAGTCAAGAACATAAGTTTGCGCAGAAAGCTGTGACCGCTTCGAAATATTTGGTAGAAATGGGCCAAGGCGTAGACTGCGGCAAAGAAACTACCGTTCAACCATCTTCGTCGTTGCAAAATCAGTTCAGCCATTTGATCAGGGACATCGGTTTCTCCCGTGGCAGATTTGACGTATTGAAGAATCCAGTGGCAATTTCGCTTCGAAACCAGCTCGAAACAGAGGATACGATCCTCTGCAAGATACATATTGGCTGTAAAGATACCAGCGTTAGCACCGTGCATCTTTTCTCCAGCAAAGTACTTTTCCAGAGGCCCATTTCCGGCTTTGTCGTTTTGAAGAGCAATATAACGATATGCTGAAAAGGCTCCCGGTAAAACCGAGATGAAACCGAATGCAGATTCCAGTGGTTTATCGAGGATATTACTCATTTTGTACTCGAAGTTCTGGGTTGCAACCAGGGGGTTGATTAAATTCTTTCCTCCGGGTCCCAACATAGCCTTGATCTCTCCGCAGGCTCCTGCGCACATGGGCTCCAAGTCGAAAGCTTTCCATAGCTGGTAAATTGAGTCCTTTCCTGGCTTGGTACCTGCATCGAGCAAAACACAAATGTTTGGATCCAGAACCCGACCGAATGCTTGGAAAAACCATCTGTGGGAGTTGATCTTCTTCTGATTCTTTTCCTTCAAACAGAACAGCATCTGGACTGGTTGCTGCTTTGGCCGTAACTCGACAATGTCTTTCTTGACTCCTATCGATACCTGGGTTGTATATTCGTAAATATGGGCTGTGACGTCCTTGCCATTGACCTTTTGTTTTGCGATACCATCTTGGTAAACACCCATTCCTGCCAATACTGCTCTTGTTCTAGGGTTGATCTTAGCACGACCATCGCTAACAACACAGACCACAATTTTTTTCCAAGCATCCTTTCCCCATGTTTTACTGTCTTTCCGTGAACACATATATTCAATATTTTTGAAAACTCCACTCATCGTTCGGGCAAACAAAACATCATCTTCGTTGTACATGGTAACCACGATAAAGAGTTCAGTATGCCGAGGCTTCGCAAAAAGCTTCTGTCGTAAAGTAAATCGCTCCTCCAAAAACTCTCCGGGGTCGCATGTTGCTGCTGTATATCGCATATGTGTGAACTCATCTCGCTCTGGTGCCTGGGCGTGTGGAACCATATTCAGAAGCTTGGGAGGGATCGGGCAATCGAGGACGAGATTGCCATTGAATAATTGTACTTCCTTGACGGTCTTGAATCTCCTGATTCCCGGGCCAGGCAATGGGGTGGTCGTCGACGGAGAAATCCCCCCAGCTCCATCATAATCTTTGTATTCTTCTTCCATCGCGTGTGAATCTGGTCCATAACTAGTGTCTGACTGGAGTATAGGCCGGTGGTCGTCATCATCAAAATATCCTGGTTGGTTTTGACCAGCTTGATATCCTGAGGGGTGCCCCTCGGCTGGGTTTGGTTGGTAGGGAGGTTGATAGTAGGCATCGTGATGTTGCTGGGGATTTAGAGCATAATCTTGCTGGTAGTTGTGGCTCGGATCGAGGGGGTTATGTTGTTCAAATTCCTCATTATGTCCATATGAGTTGTTAATGTTCTCAACCGAGTACTGTTTCCGAACTGTATTAGCGTATATTCGGCGATTTAATCAAACATCTCAGTCGCCATATGGACTTACAGTAGGTTGAGCCTGCAACCGATCACTTGGTGCTCCGTATCTCCCGGGGCCCATTGGAATTTCGAGATTGTGAGGAGGAGCAGGAGAACCGCCGGGTCTGCCTCCATATGAAGGTGTTGGATCCTCCAATTGATATCCGTGATGTCTTGGATCGCCTGGCGACGGTGTTCGACCTGGATGTTGCGCCATATCGTAGTATTCGTCTTGATGGCCTTGGCCGGGTTGATCTGTAGATGGAAGAGATGTTAGAGAGTTGTTGACGCGCAAGAGTTATGTTTGCTAAGCTCCTGAACTTTTCAGGATGTTCGAGGGATGACTGTGCCGCTCCAAGATTATTCCCTTCGTTATTTTGAAGGAGAAAAGAGGGAGACTTGGGATAATAATTTGACAATTCCCTCGAAACATTCACCGAGATGGGGGGCTTCAGACAGATAAATGAATTGCCGTGATTCTAAGGGACTTACCTAGTCGATTATATGACATGGTTTGAGATGTCCCAAAGGGGAGTGGGGTGCTTTGATGGAGTTGGATTCCCAGAGGAGGCGGAGGAGGAATGAATGCGCTCTGTGGCTGCTGCTGGATCTTGATGTCACTGACGATGCCCCTCAGTGCGCTTCTTTTCGGTAATCGAGCTTGTGTCGTCTGGAGTTTGGGGTTTGCGAGGGATTTGGGTTGGGAGGAAGGGAAGGGAAGGGTCCTGGAGCAGTCCTTTGCACCTCGATAATGCGATGCGATATGGACCAAAATTAACTGCGGATGGCCTGCTGGAGAAGAGTCGCCCCTAGTAGCCTCGTTTCAGGAAAAGTCTGGCGCCGTGGCTGCTCCTGCAGCTTTTCCGTTACCACAGGGATCGTGTTTCTCCTGCTGATTCTGCCAAGCAGATGGGTGACGTTTCAGACAGGGACCCAAACCGGCAAGATCAGATTAATAGCCCGAGAGATAATGGATGACGTTGGGATGTAGATATCTCGAATTATTATTATATTTCGAGATGTCGGGTGGTAGCGTTGAGTTGACAATCCGATTTCGAGGTCAAGTGTTTGTTGTTTGCTAGAGAAGTGTGGGGCAAGTGCAAGTGTGGGTGTGGGTAGACAAAGCATCATACCCCCGTCAAACCTCGTGTAGAGTTGATCCCAATCAGATCCGATCCGCACCGATCCTTCTCCCTCGTGAAAGGCTTCAACTTTTCAGAGTGCTTGCAGCGTGCAGGAAACCAAGTTAAGCTTCAACCTTACTTTCTACTTAACTGGTTTTTGTTTTCAACCTCCCAAAATAGATTCGACATATTCATAGCATAATCAGCACAGCCAGCTTCTCCGCCACCAACACGAATCAACTCACGAATCACTGACCGAAGAACCTCAGCCATCCCGACACTAGCCATACTTAAGAGAATCCGACTTGCCAACGTAACAAACAACATCTTCCCTACTTCCCTACGTCCCCGCTGATCGTCAGGGCGAACCGTCATGATGAGGGGAGAGGGGCCTGAGAGTTGAAAAGAGGCGAATAGAAAGGCTCACAACCTCGCAACCTAAGAACTGGTGCGAATACTAATGCAGCCAGCCACAACCTGCTTTGCATATATTGAGGCTGTGCTAAAGAACTCAACCTCTATCTACCCTTGAAATACGGTTACGGGAGTCACATCTCTGTATCACGATACTAACCAAATCGGCCGTACCGGTAACCAACCTTTAAAGATATCCGAGTCTCAAAACTTTCCATGAGGCGAGAGAGGATTGCCCTTCCAAGCTCTAACATTCATGCCTTGCTACGCTGCTGCCATGAGGCTTAGTTCATCCCCACCCTTCAGGTCGGACCTTCCAAAGTAACAAAGTTTGTGGCAAACAAAGCTCTTACTTTCAGCTTTCTACCAGTATTTTCCCCATGCCATCCGAATTCCAGTCTTGTCTAACTTTCTCATGGTTTGACATCTGGAAAGACCTCCTTCAGAAAGTTATGGCTGAACCTAATGTGAGAGTAAGCAAAGAAGAAATATGAAAACTGATATAGTAAGACTGTCTTACCTCATACATTGCTCATAGGCGATCTCAAAGCCATCGCGAGCCCCGTAATACGGATCATCCACCTCCTCAGCCTTCTTCTTGCCTGCAAACTCACCGAAGAGCATCACTTTGGCCTTACCGCCCGATCGGTCGTGTATTCTTTGGAGGTCTCGGAGGTTGTCTCGATCCTACCCAGTATCGCTGGTCAGCTGGTGACTTGCAAACAAACTGTCCGTGAAACCAGAAATGAATCACTGATAGCCTCGTTTCACACCCAGCAGTTACTTCACATATTTTCCAGTGGAAGCTCGCTGTTCCAAAAGAGAAGTATTCTCACCATCGCAAAGACATAGTCAAAGTTTTTAAAGTCCGAAGTTTGGATCTAAGAACTCATAAGCAAATGAATATCAAGACGTCATTCTCAACCTACCTTTCGAGCAGCATGCTCATAATCGGTAATACCATTATCCTCAAGTGTCGACATCGTTCTTGAGTCTGGACTTGAGCCGGTATGATAAGCCCCAGTACCACAAGAATCAATTTCAGAGATCAATGACTGATAAGGCGGTTTTGAGACGATGGATCTGAAGATGCCCTCGGCCATTGTGGATCGGCAGATGTTGCCTAGGCAAACAAATAGAACGGATATTTGGTCGTTTGTCATTTTTGCGTTATCTTCTTTTTCTGATATTTGGGGTTGGACAAAATTGTTGTTGAGAAGAAGAAAGTTACGGAGAGGCCTCAGATGAGGCTGGTGAGGCTTGAATGTCTCGGCGCCGACTCGGTCCGAAAATCGGAGCTGTCAAGCCACTTAGATTTAGAAAATCTGGATGAGACCGCTCAAACATTCTGAGCCGTAACTTCCACATCTTTCCATTGTGCTTCTGTTGAGAAGGCAGTTCGCTCCTCCCTCGTGAGAGCTGAGTGCAAGTGTCTCGCGTCAAGTTTCTGGTTTTCTGTAGGCTGCTGGGAAGGAGCGAGGGAGACAGTGACTCTCGTTGTTCTTGACCTATAAAATTTTGAGACAATTGAAGCTATCAAGATTTCAGAATTCTTCTAGACCAAGACTTTACAGTCTCCTAGAAAGCTGGAACAATGAGCT
Organism: Hymenoscyphus infarciens; assembly: GCA_001414345.1. Lineage (NCBI taxonomy): Eukaryota > Fungi > Ascomycota > Leotiomycetes > Helotiales > Helotiaceae > Hymenoscyphus > Hymenoscyphus infarciens. Next base: position 53,327 of record LLCB01000302.1, on the reverse strand, counting down.
GGGTAGGCAGGTACGAAACTGGAGTGTTTACTGCGAGAAAGGGTTGAGCTACCACCTCAGGTCAGGTACAATATCCCTAAGACACTTCTGGCTTTATGATGGGTTGAGGGGTGGTTCGTTACTTCCTCGTGAGAGCTGGGTCCAAGTGTCACGCGTCGAGTTTCTGGTTTTCTAGACATGGGGTTGGACTCCCGTCGAGATATGGGGTCTCGCTGTTCTAACTCTCTAGGAGAATCTAGTCAAGCATGATTCATCTAAAAAAAATCTTGGACTAAACTGTTCTGAGTTTTTAAAGTAATCGCTCGATACCTCCTAGATATTCAGAACAACGAGGGCTACGGACTAAAAGTATTTACTGCTGCTTTTATGTCACCTCACAATCTTAATACCAAGAAGATCAACGTTCGAATTGAGAATTGACTTAGAATGTCAGAATGTCACACAACAAAACTCCCATTATTCTGCGTCTCAGCAAAATTCTCTTGAGTCCTCATTTCAGTTTGAACAGCCCATGTTCCACAGTGTCTGCCTTGGTGTCGAAGATCAACTGAAGACCTGGAGATACTATTGGTTGCTTGTAGGAATACATCTTGAAAGCTGGAATGAATTAGCCTCTGCTCGGAGTTTTACGTGTCATAATTCCAAATTCTTACAGTTGTCTCCTTGAACGCCAATAGTACACGTCTCTCCTCTGTCCACGGCGTCGTAGTACTTGAATGTTACGATATTTGGCTTTGCTTCTTCAAGTTGGACGGTGAAATGGTAGTAGTTTGACGGATGCTTGTAGTGCGTAACATACCACTCAACCGTGAGAGTCCTCGATCCTTCTTCACCTGAAATTTCATAGAACATACCATGCTGTTCGCCTTTGGCAATCATCAAGTCTGTCCAGAACGGAAACAGAGTATACGGTGGGACGCCGTCATAATGTGGCAACTGTTGACCATCTTTTTTATCGAATGGCTTTTGGATACCCTGGTCGAAACAGATCATTCCATTGTCGGTCACAAACAGGTTTCTGCTGGAATGGCCAAATATTGTGACATCAAAGTCGAGGGTGGGAATTGGAAAGAACTTGTCATCGACCTTCTTGGGTGCACCTTCCACTTCTATACTGCCAGCAATTGTAACGGGTTTTCTCAAAACCTGTGGAATGTTAGGGATTGTGCCTATTTGGGATTTGATTTACATACCACGTTTTCCTTTGCCGCTTTGCTCTTCTCCTCCGCAGTTGGGGGAGTTTCTTCGACGGCCCGAGAGCCTGCTTTACATCGTTCATGCTCTTCCTCAAGAGCTTTATTTTCATCCTCCACAATCTCCAATCGTGAGCGTGTTTCATCGAGTTTTGCCTGCAACAATCTTCGGGACTCTTCACACCTTTTCCTGACCTCCTTCATCTCTCGGGTCTTTTCATCAACTGTCTTTTTGAGAAGCTCTCTCTCGTGCTGGATACCTGCAATAATATGCCCATCAACGTCAAGATGGTGTTTCGCCTCCACGAAGTCCGCAGACGCTTGTGTAGATATCTTTTTCTCAATCTGCAATTCCTGAATCTTCGTCTCCAAGTACGGCATCCTGAATGCACCAAAAAGTCGGATTAACTAAATCGCAAATAGCAAATCGCAAATCGTAAATCGTAAATCGTAAAGCTTAGATTTTTAAGTATATAGCTACGGCATCCCGTATGTACCAAAAGTCGGAAACGACTAAATCGCAAATCGTAAATCGCAAATCGTAAAGTATTACTTTTTATCTTTTATTTTATTTTAAGTTCTCTCCCTTCTTTGCCCTCCCCTCCCCGCCTCTATTTTAAGACTAGATAGTCTTAACTATAGCAACTAATTAGATAATAAAGAGGGAGGACGAGTATTACGTATATAGTAGTAACACTGCTACCTCGCTATCGATAGACTCCTTACTCTCTATTACCTAACTTTTATATCCCCTTCTTCCTATTATCTTTAGATAAGAGAGGAGAGGGGAAGAGGGGAGAGAGGAAGAGGGAAGAGGGGAAGGGGGAAGAGTAGAGGGAATGTTTACTTTAAACTCCTCTTACCTACGCTAGGAAAAACCTTCCCTCGGAATGTTTGCTTACCTCCTTACCTCTCACACCTTGCCCTTATTCTTCTCTAACTCTCTCCTATACTCTCTTAGTATATATAATATATAGAAGAATAGGATAAGAGAGTAAGAGAGTAAGAGAGCAATAGAGTAAGAGAGTAAGAGAGTAAGAGAGTAAGAGAGCAAGAGAGTAAGAGAGCAAGAGAGTAAGAGAGTAAGTAAATAGGATAATATAGTTTAAGATTTGTTACTATATCTCTTAACTTTTATAATTTGCGATTTGCGATTTACGATTTACGATTTAGTCGACGTTTCCGACTTTTAGTATATACGGGACGCTCTAATACGGCATCCCGTACGTACCAAAAGTCGGAATCGACTAAATCGTAAATCGTAAATCGTAAATCGTAAATCGTAAATTATAAAGCTTAGATTTCTAAGTATATAGCCCTTTAGAGCTAAATCGTAAATCGCAAATTGTAAATTAATAAACGTAGATTTTTTAGAGGCTATTTAGACGTAAATTGAAATACTTAAATTAGTAATCTTAAAGCTTAAAGTAAGAGTATTTGTAATTCGTAATACTTAAATTATAAGGCTTAAATCGTAAAATTTAAGTATAAGCGGAGGTAGAAAGTAGAAGATAATATAGTATATATATATCTATTAAATATATATATATTATAATCGCTTACTACTTACTCTCTATTAATATATACTACCTAGTACTATATTAAATATAAGTATAATATAACTTTAAATCTATTATCTAAAACATTATAAATTATTAAAAGTAATATATATACTTAGTATAAACAATAACGTTATATAAGTACTTAATAAATAAGAGAGGAAAAGAGATAATTAAGACTTTTAATACTATAAGTATAGATATAATTTAACCTAAGAGTAAGAGACGCTAAGCCTAATTAGGTAATTAGTATACGATTAATAAAGTAGTGCTTAAAGTGCTTAAATAATCTTAAATTATAATTATTTAAGTACTTTAGTAAAGAGAGTAAAAGAAGAGTAAAGGTAGTAAAAAGTAACTAAAAAGTAGTAATAAAATTAAGATATTATAGATAATCCTCCTAGTATTTATACTTAAAGTATCTACTACTATATACTCTTACTTCTTATCCCTCTTCTTATTATACTTACTATATATAATCTTAACCTTTTTAGTAGTATAAGAGAGTTAATTAGTAAGGGTTATTTAAGAGAGAGTATCTCCTCTCTTTCTCTTTAAATTAAGGCTATTTATAGAAGCGATTATAGTAGCAGATATTGTTTTACTTACTAGTATATTCGTAGGTATAAGAGGAGTAGGTAAGAGCGAATTAGAGACCCTCTTATTAAGCTCTTAATCGAGTTTTAATTACTCTTTCTTATTAATTAATTTAAGTCTACCTTTAGTAATAGTAGTATTAATATTTATATATAATTAAGTATTAAGATCCTTTATAATTTACTTGTCTATATCTATCTATTATTATACTACCTTATCTACCTTCCTCGGTGTATTTAACTTAGTAGGTACTATTAAGCTCTCCTTCTCCTTATCTCTTATAAGAGGCGACGGCGAGTATAAGCCCGGAGTTAATACTTCTTCGCTATTAGTATCCTCCTTTATATTTATATCTATATCTATATCCTTACTTCCTATATTACTCCTAGAACCCTCTTTAGAATTATTATCTCTATTATCTTCCTCTTCTAAATAAGCGACGATAATTATAAAGTAGTCTTCTAATTAAGCGGTAATAATTATAGATATCTCTAGAAGATCGTCTAATTCTAAATCGTCTACTAATATTATGCTTACTCTAGTACTAGTACTATCTCTTAGTAATAGTATAGGTCTAGTATCTCCTTCTTTATTCTAAGCGTTATCTTTAAATATAATAGGCTTATTATTAGGTACCTTAATAAGTGTTAAGAGTTAAAGTAGAATTAGCAGCTCTTAGGTATTCTATAAGAGTATAATAGATTACCTCTTTTTAGAAGATTAGAGCTTGTTATTAGTATAGCTATTAAATACTATATATACTTTATAGTACTTTTTATTAGTAGAATCTTTTAGTAAATTAAAGTGTTATATAAGAGCTTATATATTATCTACCTCTTTATAATCTATAGTACTTAATTACTTAGCTTTTCTCTTTCTAATAGTAACGTTTATAGCTAGAAAGACGTCTTCTACTTTATTAGTAAGAAGTAGTATATTAATAGGATCCTATCTACTAGGAGTAGAGATTATATAATAGATATCCTCTAGAAGCTTAATAGCGAACCTTTTAGCTTATATATTCTAGAGTACTAATTTAAAGTTAAATAGATCCTTAGAGTTATTAGTAGATAAGTAAGGTACCTAAAACAGAAAGTCGTTGTTAATTTATACTCTAACTATCTTACTACGTTATATTATAGAAGTATATATAATTATAAGAATACTCTTAGTAGTAGAGAAGTCTTTAGTACTCGTTATATATATATAAATATATAAGGCTACTTAAATATAGATTTTAGTAATAAGAATAGGCTTTAACGTCTTATAGGTTAGAGGAGGAGAAGCTAGAGAGCCTATACTAATTAGTAGTATATACTAAATTTAAGAGTACTACTTACTTTTAGCCTTTTTCTTATTAGAGATAAATCTCTTCTTATATACTTTTACTCTAATTATTTTAGTCTTACTAAGAGCCTTTATAAAGAAGGATTATCTAGCCTTAGCCTTTTCCTTCTAGATAGCTCACTTTCTAGTTATAGCTAATTTATCCTTCTTTTACTTAATAATAAGAGTAGAGTAGTTAGTAGTAGAACGTTCTATAGTAGCCTCTTACTTCCTTCTAGACTCTATAATTAACTGTTATTTCTTCTCTTAGCTATTAGAGCTTTATATTATAGCTTTTATAAAGTAGTCTTTTACTTTTTATAAATAGTTCTTAATCTTATTATTAAAAGGCTTTTAAGAAAGCATAGATATATGATTTTCTAGAGTACTTACTAGGTTTACTAGAAAGTAATAAGAGTATACTTTAAGCTTTAAACCTTTAAAATAAGGAGCCTAGACTTCTAGGTATTTAGGAGACTAATATTAAGGTATTCTAGCGTGTTTTTAGTATTATAGAGTAGTAGATATAGGGCTTTTAAAAGTATAAGTAAAAGTAATAGAATAAAAGTAGAAAAATTAGAAGACTGTCTTACTTAAACTATATAACCTTCTATACCTCGCTTCTCACTTTTAACACTATTTATAAGGCTCTAATATACTATTCTAGCGTATATTAAATAATTACTAGTTATATAGTATATTATCTTTTATAAAGGCTAGGACTTTATTTACTATTTTATAAGTATTTATAAAAGTAGACGTAAGTAAGACTAGATTAAAGAATATTCTAATCTAAGTAACTACTTAAGAGCTAGCTTAGAAACCTCTTCTAGGAACCGAGGAGGTTTTAAAGATAAGTAATTAATACTAAGCCTAATTTATAAATTATTTACTACTACTAACAAAAGTTAATAATCTATATACTTAAAATAGCCTAAAAATATAATATTCTAAATTAATTCTTTTACCTTTAATTTAAGTATAGAATAGTATTATTTATATTTATAAAGCTAACTAGAACTTAATAGACGTAGAACTTATAATATTATAATTTTTTAAAGATTTAAGAGTCTAAGATTACTAACTTTTATTAGTAGTAGTAAGTAATTTACAAATTAGGTTTAGTACTAATAGTTATAGTTAGTAGATTTACTCTACTAAAATCCTCTCTCTAGGTACTTAGAGAATTATATACTTATAACTATACTTATAATCTTATATAAATCACTTCTAATTTTAATTAAAAGTTAATAAATATATCTATTCCTCTTTAGAGTTATATTAAGCCTTTTTTTATACTTAAAATATATAAATTTTAGGCCTAAGGCTCGGCTTATATTTAGTATAGGTTTATTCCTAGTTTAGTATATCTATTTACTTATTAATTATAGATAGTAAAAGCAACGCTACTAGCTAACTCTCTACGCCTTTCGTAGATAGTAATATATACTTCCTTTATTATATTACTCTTTATTAACGTTCTATTTACTCTAGCTAGTAGGTAATTATAATTATAGACTACTATAAAGTCTATAGTTAGTTAGTAGATTATAATACTATAATCTTAGAGTTACTACTATAACTAGAGATATATATTAAGTATAAGGTTACTAATAGAGAGAGAGAGGATTAAGGATTTAGAACCTTACTCTTTAAATAGACTTAAGAGACTATCTTTTAATAGATAACCTAGGATTAGAATTATTAAAGCCCTCTACTATAATAACAATGTTTAATACTATCTATTAGTAGAAGGGCTTTATAAAGGAGGAGGCTTAATTCTAAGAATGAATTAATAACCTCTAAAGTAGATTAATTAAATATAAATTTATCTACTAATATCTGTTTCTAAATCTCCTTTTAAATTATCTTCGACTAGTAAGATATGTCTATTAGTTATATACTTCCTTAAATCCTTATCTAATTCGTTATCTAACTCTTCTAATTCCTTATCTAAGAAGTTACTATTATATAAATAATCTAGTACTATGTTTATCACTTAATTACTTCTACCTTTATTACTAAAGTATATACTAAATTTATCTTAATTAGTCTCTCTAGCTTTCTTTAATCCTTAAGCTATCTTAGAGTATAGCTTCTACTTATATACTCTCTCTAGCTTACTTAAAAAGCCTAATCCTATTAAATTACCTTCTTAGATATACGCTAATAATTCTACTCTTAAATCTAAGTACGCTATAGTATAAGTTTCTCTCTCTTTAGTATATATTATCTTATTAATTAATAGCGTATATCTATATACTAATAATTTTATTTTATACTACTCTAGAGTCGTCTAAAGTAAATATATATTAATATCCTAATTCTTATATAATTCTTAAAGCTTAGTAAGCTTCGTAGCGAGCACCTTAATACTATAATCCTCTATTAGATACTCTTTACTTCTAAAATAGTAAAAGTTAGTCTATAATACTCTTAGTACTTTATACTCTTAATTAGTATTAGTATAAATATAATAGTAATTCTATATATATATAAACGTTTAAAGCTCCTTCTAAATAATTAGAATATATATATATAATATAACAATTATATTAGAGAGGCTCTTTTTAGAAAACAACCTCTTTTTATAAATATCTTAGAAGTATATCTTCTACTTATTTAAAAACTCTTTTATAAGCTATCTCTACTAAGCCTTAATACGTTAGTTAGTTATAAAAGTACTAAACTAATATAGGTCTAAAAATTAGTATAGCTCTCTACTACTTTCTATAGCTTATTATTAACAAAGTATATAGTAAGCGTCTACTACTATTAGAGACTAATTATATATAGTATAATATCTTTCTAAAGCTACTTATAGTATTACTATATTACTATAGAGTAGATACTACTATATCGTTTAAGATACTATAATAGCTTTAAGAGAGAAATCAAGTATAGGTATTAATACTAGTATATATCTTAATACTAACAAACCTTAATTTATAATATCTATTAATACTTTATATAAAATTAGATCCTAGTATAACATATTTACTATAAGTATTCTTAATCTCTTATAACCTATAATTATACCTCTCTTTATTAACTTTTAATAACGCCTTTTAAATCTTATTCTAGCTCTATCTTTTATCTCTATCTCTATTAATATTATAAGTATTAAGGTATATATAAAGGAACCTAAGGCTAAAGCTTCTTATAGTACTAAAGTAGCTATATTTATAGATCTTATATTAAAGAATAGCTTCTAGCTCTTTACACTCTTCTTATATAAGAAACTTTCAACGTTAAAAGCCTATCTCAAATTATAATCTTTAAAGCTTCTAAAGCTTAATTATAAAGCTCTTATAATTTAATATATATACTATACTTAAATTAGATAATCTTATATCTTTAAAGAGATATACTACTTATATATATAAAGTAAGAGTAGTCTTACTTTTTTTATACTAGCAAAGGTTCTATCTTATATTAATTTAGAGCTTAAGAGTAGTATTAGAGACGTTAATATTATACTTACTTTTAAGGATATTATATATCTCTTAAGTAGAGACTTCCTTTTAGTATAACTTCTCTATAAACACCTTATATAACTCTAAATTAATAAACTAACGTAGTATATTTAAGCTCCTATTATACGCTTAAAATCGCTCTTTTTATACTTCTTATTATACTTAAAATTCTAGGATTATTACACTACGATACTACTACTAAGAATATCGCACTTTAATAGATACTTAGAGCTATTACTAGAGCTTGTTCTCTTCCTTCTCCTGTCGTCGTTAGTACTCGAATTCGAGAGAGAAGAGGGAGTATATATAGTAGTAGAATAGTACTTTTAAAGAAAGGAATAATATAGAGTAGTATTTAAAGGAAGGAGCGACTAATTCGATTTATCTTAAGAGGTTCTACTACTAAGGATATCGTACTTTAATAGATGTCTAGAGCCGCTACTAGAGCTTATTCTCTTTCTTCTTCTATCGTCGTTAGTACTTAAATTCGAAGAGAGAGAGAGAGTATATATAATAGTAGAATAGCACTTTTAAAAGAAGGAATAATAGAGAGTAGTATATAGTATTTAAAAGAAGAAGTAATATAAGAGAGTTAGTATATAAGGTAAGTATACTTTTTAGCTTATAAAATAAATAGTATTAACCCTAATTAGGAAATTAGTATATAATTAAGAAAAGTAGCTAAAAGTACTTAAATAATCTTAAATTAAGATTATTTAAGCTTTTAAAGTAAGCTAATTACTTTAATATTAAGTAATCTAGAGTAATTAGTTTAAAAAAGGCCTAGTTTTAAGATATAATTTAGGAACTTATTATAGTAATAAAAGCTGATTTATATAGTCTTTTTATATTATATATATATATCTCTTATCTTAATATGTTTTAATTTAATGTTTAATACCTTTTATAATTATTTATTAATTATATAACTTTTATAATTTACAATTTACGATTTACGATTTAGCCTCTAAAAAATCTACGTTTATTAATTTACGATTTACAATTTACGATTTAGCTCTAAAGGGCTATATACTTAGAAATCTAAGCTTTACGATTTACGATTTACGATTTACGATTTACGATGTGCGATTTAGTCGTCGTTTCCGACTTTTGGTATGTACAGGACGCCCTACGAGCCCATACGGTAGGTTCCAGGCTCAAGGCCGTTTCCCTAAAACTTCCAGGTTGGCGTCATCCCCTTCGTACCCTCTCGCTTAACGAAAAAAGGCTCCCAATTTCTCTCAAAAACAATAACAAAAAACCAACCCTTTCCGTATTCCTCACCCAAAACATCCCCACCCCTCCAAAAGAAAAAACACAAAAGATTAGTCTGGTACGCCCCAACACTCCCCATCAAGGAGGAGGTTATTGAGTTACGAACCCCCGTAAAACATCCCTCTTTCTGGCCCCTCTAGAAAGGCGCCCCCCTTGATAGGTCAGAAATGTTTTAACTCATTTCGGACTTTATCCCATTAACCTCCACCCACGTGTACAATGGGAGAAGGGAGCGAAATATAAAATAATGGCCGTGGGGTGGTTGTTGGGTGAGAGGTTGAGGACTGGAGGGAGTGAGATCGGCTATCGGGACCAGCTAAGGTTCGGTTGGTGGGAGGGTTTGATGCTTTGCTTTGGATTGTAAACTGTCTGGACGTCGTATCATTTCTGGAGTCGTTTCTTGAAATACACATCGCGCGCTCTCTTGGGTGGTTTATGTGGTCGTCGAATATGGCTCAATGACGAAAGTAGATAAGTATGTTGTCGCAAGTTGAGACCAGGAAAGATTCGCGGTGGCTACAGGCAAGAGAAAGGCGGATTTTATCTGCAGTGAACTCGCTTGGTCGCGCGTTCCTCACGAGAGCGGGATTGGAAATCCCGAATTTACAATGGAACGTACCTTCCTCCCGATCAAGGTGAGACAAAACATAAAAGTCAGGCTAGTTCCAGGGTGTGCAGAGAGGTAATGGGACTGGACTAAGTGATTCTCGACAATAAAAGTTGAGTACGGTCCTCGTATCTTGTTCATTTCTGGTCCTTGGGATCAAGGCAAACAATGGATTTAATTCACGAGAGCATAGGAAAGATCCTACTTGATAAAAGGCAAGAGCGAACTGATGGGAACTACTGTAAAATTGTTGGCCCTGGTCCTTGGCTGGACCTCCCTATTGACTGGATAGGTACCTACTTTCTGAGCGGTCTTAGTCAACACTGGCACTCCAAAGATCACTAACGTACTTTTCCCCCCTAGCTCTTGTGTCATTCCTTGGATTGTGCTGTCGTATGGTGGCGGCCCTAGGACTCTACTTTTCCCACTGTAACACCTATCAATTCCAGGTTATTGATCTTATCTAGCAGCACCGATCACCCGTGAGGTAAGTTAGTTCTATTGGCTGGAAGGAAGCAAGTCGACGAGAAATTTCCTGATATTTGGGTATTCGCTTTATGTAGATAAGACATTTTCTAGGTGCATAGCTTACTATTAAGTTTTGGGGTATCTTGAGGTTGCCTTCGAATTGTGTTGAGGGTTACTTTGAAGAGCGAGCAATGATGTGAAGGTGTTTTCTTTGGGAGGGGGAGGATTGGCTATGCCGTGACACTGCAGAATCATCATATTGGAATTTGAACTTGCAAGAACGTCAATCATGCCGAGAAGTTGTAGGATAGGGGGAGGGGGGCAGGGGAGTTGGGGTACATTAGACCGAGGCTCATTCCTGTTTGGGTAACCTCCTCGCCACGTTAAACTTGCAAAACTTGAGTACGGACAGAATACAATTTCTTGTCTTTAGATTTATTTCAACTACCTATCTAGTAAAAGTTTTGAGGTTCGGTCAACCAGAGTTCCTACTTTCTGCAGGTCCCTTGTATTTGGCAAAGATCCACACAATCCTTGTTTATCTTTTAGTCAAGTAGCGGGGGGGCACAGAACACTTGTTCACGGTATTTTATTTCTCCTAGAGTATCTAGATATCCGGTGCACATTCGTTCGCTTCAGTACAGTTTGCATATGAGGCTATTATGAGCCACTCGAGCTTTTATTGCTACTTCCATTTGACATGACGAGACGACCAACCACAAGATCTCACAAGGGTTGCCTAAATTGCCGGTACGTTCACGAACGCCACGTTTGCATATCAAGCCATGCCTCCAGTTTCTAATGAATGAATCCTAGGCGTAAGAGAGTGAGATGTGATGCAACCGACGAGGAAGAAAGACGTACTTGCAATCGGTGTCTACGGTCTCGCTCAGAATGCACTTGGAGTCAAAAATCAACTCTAACCGCTGGTGCTGCTGGTTCATTCCACACATTTTCGATTGGGGAAAAGAATAAACCCCCATCGGAAACCATTCCAGCGTCCGGGGCGCGAGTTCAGGAACTTTTGAATGCGGAGCTTTCCTCTCGCTTGGTTACTGAGCGCAAAAGAGCCCGGGACAAGAAAACTTCCAAGGCATGGGATGCCCAACAAAGAAGAGATCTAGAAATCCATACTCCTTTGGACTGTTCTAGAGTGATCACACATGCTATACTACAGCGAACTACCAGCATTCCCCTTCAAGCCCCTGGGGACGAGAGTGAACGTCGTCTCTATCACTATTGGCGAGTCGAAGCTGCGCCAGATATATTTGGACACTGTAACGATTCTGTCTGGAATGGTTCAATTCTCTTGTGGGGCCACGAAGAGCCTGTTGTGCGACTTACAATAGTCGCATTGGCTTCATTCCATAAGAATTTTATTTTCAAATCTGATACACCTGAGTTCGATTCATCCCTTTATCATTACAATATGGCCATAAAAGCGGTTCAAAATGTCTTGGGAAGTCCTCAAAAACCATCTTTACAGATTGTACTCTGTTCATGCTTATTCTTTTATCGGATCGAGGGAATAAGGGGCCAGGACGAGGCGAGGAGAAAACATCTACAAGCAGGTTTTGAAATCATCAAGGAGGCAACACCCGAGGAGTTGGAAAAGGTAGATCCCGCTATCATGGAGTTGTTTACTCTGTTGGATATAACCAATTCCTACTGGAGCGCGTTTCAAACTCCCTGCCAACTGGTCTCGACAACACAGAGCGAGCGATCGGGAATAGAATCATGCGTCCCAGCGACATTCCCAACGCTCCAAGCTGCCTCCTCCGTCCTTGCAAAACTGTCGAGTTGGGGGTTGCAATTTTTCCATTCTTCAACGCCAAAGAATGACCTAGAAGCAGTGGAACCAGAAGCTTCTCACCTACAAGCTGAGTACGAACGATGGGAGCATGCATTCATGCCTTTGAAGGAAAAGTACATTGACCCCAGACCCTTCTTCACTCACCTAAGCGAAACCATATCAGCCATCGGACTGTACATAGCTTTCCTAAACACAAGAATCTGCGTCTTCTCTCAATTCAGAGACCTTACTCCCGACGAATCTGATTCCGAAATGAACCCAGAATTCAACAAGATGCTACAGACGGTCGAAACCTTAATCTCAATATACAAAACTCAAGGATCCGGGATATTACAACCCAGGTCTATTTTCTTCGTTAGAGGTGTGGTTACCAGTACCATTCTCGTTGCCATCAACACGAAGGATGGAGATACTTTGGCTAGAGTGTTGAAAGTTATGGAGGATTGGCCGATTAGTGAGGGGTTTTTTGATGGAAGTACGAGGGGCGTCAAGGGTACTATGGAGCTTGCTATGAAGACGGCCACACTTGCTGGGCCTCTGTCGGAGAATTCTTCCGAGGATTTGGGGCGGCTACAGGAAAAATTGTTGGATTTAGAGAACATGAGGTTGGACGACAGGACGAACCTCCGGATGTGGGGACAGTTGACGCATCGGAACTTGATTATTTCTAGTCCCATTGGAGTAACGAGGGCTAGGTAGGCAGGTATGACCCTGAAGTATTTACTGCCACAAGTGTTCTTCTCAGTGATGGCTGGGTATGGGTATGGGTATGTGCAAATTCTGGTGATTATCTCCTGACACGAATCTTGGTGTTGTGTATCGAGTTTTTCTATGAATCGCCAATCTCCATTTAAATCACCCGTCTCGAACTTCATGAACATGGCACAAGTCATCAACGACCCGACTCAACTCAAATCTAATTCTAATTCCTCCCCCCATTTCCTTCCCCTCCAATCAAGATCAAGAACCAACGAAAAACTTCCCCAAAGCCTCCACACTAACATTTCCCCCACTGAAAACAATCCCCAAATCCCAGCCCTCCTCCCCACCCTCCCTCTCCACAATCCGTCTAAAATCCTCATTGAAAAGCGCAGTAGCAAGTCCTACCACCGCACTCGGCTCAACAACAACCTTCATCCTCTCCAACACCAACCTAAGCGCCTTCTTAATCTGTTCTTCCGTAACGGAAAACATCTGCCTCACGAGTTTCCTCTCATAAATCACGCCCCAAGGATATTTACCCACAGGAGTTCGTAATCCATCAGCGATTGTAAGAGTCTTGACAGCTTCGATTCTTTTTCCTTGCTCGATACCGCGTTTGCAGTCATCCGCACCCTCGAACTCGGGTTCCGCGCCGAAGACGAAAATTCCCGTTCCCTCACAACTTAATGCTGTACCAGAGAGCATACCACCACCACCACAAGGAGCGATGATGGCATTGAGTCCCTTGTTTGCACGTCCAGATTCAGAGATCAACTTCTCAGCTTGTTCCTGGAGCTCAATACCTAGAGTTCCCTGTCCAAGCATGATGTCTGGATGGTCGTAAGGCGGTACGAGTGTAGCGCCCGTTTCTTTGATTACTTCCACAACCTTGGCTTCTCTTTCGGTGCTGGTGGAACCGCTGAAGATGACTTTGGCACCGTACCCTTGGGTACCGGCTATTTTCGAGGGCGTCGAGATGGTGGGCATGACGATGTGAGCTGGTAAACCCATTGTTCTGGCTGCAAGAGCGAGAGCTTGTGCGTGATTACCTAGAAGAATTCAAATCCCAATATCAGCTGACGCATTCTTCCATACACTAGAAGCCAAGTAGAAAGTTCATAGAACGAGCAGGAGAAAGAGCTAAACAAACCAGAACTATGAGTGACAACACCCTTCTCCCTCCCACCATTTGCCTCCCACCCATCTTCGGCCATCAACCTCGTCAAGGCATGGAAAGCACCTCGAACCTTGAAGGCGCCCACCTTTTGTAAATTCTCACACTTGAACCAGAGTCTTATCTTTGGTTTTGCTGGTTCTTGACCGGCCCATGGCGTGCCTTCCAAATCTTGAGCTGACTGTGGTTTCGAGGCTAGGTCGTTCAATGTTGAATTGGTGAGGACTGGGGTATAGTGAATATATTTCTTGATGAGAGCATGTGCCTCAATCACCGAAGGTCGGGTTAGTGGGGGTGACTTTGAAGGGTCCGCCATATTTGCCTGTATTGGAAATGTATTTGGAGAGTTGATGAACTAGAGAGGCTTGCACAAGTTATGTACCTATGTACAAGGCCAAGTGGGAATAGCCCTAAGTTATGAGTCGTGGTGGTGGGTCTTGTTTGTCGTGATTCCAGATGTTTCTCGAATTATTTGACCGTTGCTAGGATACCTAGCTTGGGTTTTTATTCGCCGATAGCGGACGCACCTGTATTAGTATGAACTTCACACGTGCTAGAAACTTGTCAATTGATGACTTTGAAAACAACTTTTATAGCAATTCAGATACCGAGATTCCCGCAGGGAATAAAGTATTGTACAGAGCGCCAGATTTCATCCCAGTATCCGAAAGAAAAAAACACCTGAATAACTATCCCACCCAGAACTCTTTTACTTTTGGTTTTCGGGGCGGAGGGAACTGTGGATAATTAGCAAATGCACTGAAAAGTGAAACAAGAAGGGGAAACATACCGGACAGCCTTTCCTGCTCTCCAGATCTCCAAATCACGGATCTCCTTCATCTCAGCCTCATACTTTTGACGGTAATCCGGTTGGGAGTTAAAGGTAAGAGATCTCTCAGTCTCCTTTCCGGTCTTGACAGAGTCATATAAATCGTTGAAAACTGGCTTCAAGGCATCCTTGAACTTTCCACTCCAGTCAATGGCACCACGACGGGCAGTGGTTGAGCATGCCTCGTACATCCAGTCCATACCGTTGGCACCAATCAATGGGTACAAACTTTGGGTAGCCTCCTCGACGGTCTCGTTGAAGGCCTCGCTTGGACTGTGACCTTGCTCACGGAGAACCTCGTATTGTGCGAGGAACATACCGTGGATACCTCCCATCAAGCAACCACGCTCACCATACAAGTCGGAGTAGACCTCCTTCTCGAAGGTGGTCTCGTACAAGTATCCACTTCCAACACCGACACCAAGAGCAATGGCTCTCTCCTTTGCGTTACCGGTGACATCTTGGAAGACGGCGATGGAAGAGTTGATACCACGACCCTCGCGGAAAAGAGTTCGGACGGTTCGGCCAGATCCCTTTGGTGCAACGAGGATAACATCGACATCGGTAGGAACGTCAACCTTGGTTTGGTCTTTGAAGACTGGGGAGAAACCGTGGGAGAAGTAGAGAGTCTATCACAATAATCGTTAGCTTCGATTGCGGCCGGATGAAACAGGTAAAGCTTGCGTACCTTTCCCTTGGTGATTTGGGGCTTGATTGCTGGCCAGGTCTCACTTTGAGCAGCATCACTGAGGAGGTTCATGATGATGGTTCCTCGGGAGATAGCCTCGTCAACCTCGAAAAGAGTCTTTCCTGGGACCCATCCATCTTCCTGGGCATCCTTCCACGATTGACCGTTCTTTCGTACACCGACGACAACGTTGAGACCTTGGTCGCGCATGTTCAAGGACTGAGCATGACCTTGGGATCCGTATCCAATGATGGCCATTGTGTCGTTCTTGAAGTACTCCTACCACACCATGTTAGAATTCGTCGAGATATCTTGCGGTGTAGGCCCAAATACCTGGAGCTTCGCTGGTGGCCAGTCGGCTCTCTCTAGAAAGGGAATTAGCATAGCAATTGACTCGGAAACCGAGGCACATACCGTAGACATCCTCTTTGACACCAGCAAAGTCTATGGTCTTGACACCTCGAACTTGTTGGCTGGAGACAGCTGCAGCTGCGCGGACGGCAGTTGGTCTGGCAGAAGCATTGATAGCAGAGACGAAGGTTCGACGAGCTGGGGCATTGAGCTGTCTTGCCAATGGGGAGCGGAGAGCTCGAGAAAGGGTTCGGGAGGCCATGATTGTGAGTTGAGTGGAGAGTTTGGGTTGTTGAGGGAAGAAGGGGAGGAAGGTGTTGAGAAGTGACTGTTTTGCAAAAAATTGAGCTGGGGGTGTATTGAGCCGAAGTCGGCCACGCACTCGCCAAGATGGGCGGTGGACGCTCCCCAGGGGCCCAGGGGGGGGTTCCTGGGATTTTTAGTGCGGAGCACAGGCGGCTGACAGCCTGAGAGAAGCCTGGGGAACATGGATGTGATTAATGTGTAAGAGAAGCCCTCCGACTGGAGAGCTTGTAGAGCGTCAAGGTCCTAGGGAATCCTCTCTATGTTTGTAGCAGTTATCTGTAAATATCTCGTGTGGAAAAGAATTTCAGCCAGCAAGAGCTAAATTAGGAGTCGCCATATCCTACCGAGGTCTACTCTTCTCTACCAAGAGACATAGTCATTGCCATAAACCAAGAGACCTACTTATGCTTATAGATCAAAAAATACAGTATGCAAAGTATATTCCATTTTCTCGAGCATCAAAACAATGCTGCTGTATGCAAATGTCGCATTCTACGCTTCAGAATTCCAGAACGCAAAAAGACCACTGTATTTACTCCATCCTTCAAATCACAACGCCTCATTATGCCATATGCCCATATTCGTCTCTCGTGTATGCTCTAACCCGTAGTCCTCCTGTGATATACTTTAGTCTCGAGTCTTGAGCACCTTATCAAAGACCTCCGACTTGACCATTCCCCCACCCATCGCTTGTCGAACGTTGCGCTTGAAGCCCTCCCGGTTTTGGCGGAGATCTTCTGCGGCTTCCTTGTTGAGGGGGTCCGAAGCGTTGGGTTCGAGAAACAGAAACTACAATACATTCATCAGTCAACACCTTCTATCCATGGCTCCGGGGGACTTTTGCTATGCCTACCTGAAGACCCACGATCACGGCTTGTAAATTGAGCACTGGCTTCCAGTCCTCTCTAAGGATGTTCAGGCACACCTTGCCGTGAAGATCGATGTTTGGGTGATATATCTTCTCCTTGCAAAGGACCTTTGGCGCCGAGTGGGGAAATTCCTGGCCAACCTCGAATGTGAAATGGAACGCTCCCCCCTTGTACATGCCCTCGTCGGGCTCGATGGTGAGTTCAAAGTTGAGAAGGTCGTCGGGGTCTGCGAAAACGGTCCTCATGGTACTGGGTAGGGCGAGTTCGGAAAGATCTGAAATGTGTCGAGTTAGCCAAAGGCAACAAGGTATTATCAACCCAGGGCAAATGGGAACCTCGCCTTTTTGGACTCGGAGTTGAGCGGCAGTCACCTTCTTTCGCCGGGTGCCCGAGGCAGCATCTGCGTTGGCATCCTGCTGCTGCTTCTGCTTCTGTGATGGGGGTTAGTTTCTCAAAATTGGCGGGGGAGTTGGAGGGGGAAGGGCAAGATTGGTTGCTCCAACTGTGGCACATACCATATTCCATAGCTTCAGCATATTGGCGGTTGTGTGTGAGAGGAGAATATCAAAGTAAGGAACAAGAGAGAGACCGAAAGTATGAAATGCGCAACAAGGGAAGTTTAGGTGTTTCTTGTTGTCTCCACGGTTTTGCGGAGGCAAGGCTCAGAGGCGATGAAGTATTTCCTAAGTCCCACCTCTTGGCATAGCCTTACTGGTGAGTAAGACAACGTTTTTCACCCCTGCTATGCACAAACCAAATTTCATCCCTGTTTTGTTTTTTGGTTGTTTCATTTCGGTTAACTGCCTATTGATAGTCACGCCGTGAATCTCTTAATACCGACACGGGTCTTACGTACTTCACATACTCCTGTTACAGGCATCTCTTGTTTAGACTGCCTTTGTTGCTCAAAATATTAACACTATTCTAGGACTTGATAAATACAAAGATTGACCTACAGAAAAGCAACAAATGAATTAAGGAATAGTTCTTGGTGTCTACTTGAGAGATGGGGTCCAATTTAAAAGATGGTCACAAATAATGAAAAATGATAAGAATATGGTAAAGTCATGTCAGTCATGTATTTTCATTGTGGGTATTCAATTTTCGAGACAAACTACTACACTGAAATCAAACATCTAGAACGAGCCGCTCGACGACTCATAGAACGCCATGATGTGCAAATGCAAAACCCCCCTAGTACTTTTACAACAACAATTGCAAGATCCATCATTAATCTTCCACCGATGAGAGCAAGCTATATGATTCATGGATCGCATGGCCTCGGAAAACCAGGAGTTCCATCTACGCTTAGCGCCTTGCGAAGCAGCACATGATTCCAGATCGTCCCAAGAACCACATACATCCGATAAAACGAATGACGGCCAAGACGGCTGTTGCCCAAAGCAGGTACTCAAAGAATTGTTGCGTTCTAGCACTAGCGTTGTGACTCGCCTGTATTCAGAATTAGTATCGAAGAAAACAAGTAGAAGGGATGTCAAGAACTTACGCTGAAACCAAATTTGTCAATGCTATCACTAGTAATCAGAACGGAGAGCAAAGCATTTGAGAAAATCCAGGAGATCAAGAGCTTGGTTCTGAAAGATTTGTAGGAATCTTCAAGCGACTTGCTCTCATCTTCAACTTCGGGGATGAATGGTCGAAGAGCGCGCTTTACAGTAGCCTCGAATTGACTGTCAATATCCTCTTGAGGTCTGTCGATTTCTTCAATGACTGCTGCGCCTTTGCCGTCCGTCTTCGTTGTTTTCGCGGAGGGAAGTGCCTCAGCCTTGTCAGAACCCTTGGTTCCCCAGGAAACATCGTGCCAATTACTGAAGGCATAGACCATCAAGATGTTGATGTATGAAGACATAAGCAAGAGATATTGGGCGAAGGAGGTAAACATGTGCCATGGGTCGAGGTACATGAAGGAGGCAACGAAGTATAGACCGAATGTGGCTGCCAAAGCAACAATAATAATACCACCACTTCCGTTGGCACTTCCAAAGAAACTCTTGAAGAAATCAGAAGTACTGTTGGTGTTGAAACTGGTAGTGGTGATACCATTGATGGCCAGATACATGGATAAGACGATCAAGTAAGCGTTGATCACACCGAAGATGACGAAAGATATAAGGTAGGTAAGCTTGGAACCCTTAGGTCTGTTACCAAGTGCGAGAATAAATTGCGTGACCAAGAATCCGAGGTAGAGATATTTGAGAATGGTGTTGATAATTGGTGTCGCGGTGTCACCGAATGGCCAACCATGCTTGTCGGTGCTGGGATCATTTGCATTGTCGCCTTTCTTGGGGGTTCCAACCAAGTCCATAATAACGGTAGTGGTCAACCAGAAAGATGCCAACATGAACCAGGAAAGGAACACACTGAACATATTGTATAGAAGTTGAATATGGAGGAAGAACATGCGCACAAGATTGTGTCCACTCTTGTACCTAAGGACTGTTAGCAATTTGGGCGCACTGAGGAGAGGAGGTTAAACTTACATTCTTCCGAAATGCATAATGGCGTACATACTGGCGGCAAACGAACCGTTGAGCCATCTTCGACGTTGGCCAATGAATTCAGCAGCACCTTCAGGTACATCAGTCTCACCCTTGGCAGCCTTGATATATGTCAAATGCCATTTCGAACCAGCCTTTGCCACCAACTCGAAGCACAGAATTCTGTCCTCGGCCAAAAACATGTTCTTCTTGAAAATGTTCATTCCCTCGATACCCTTCTTTCCAAGTTTCTTGGACAGTGTGTGATCACCGTGGAAGTATTGTTCTAATGGTCTGCCCATAATGGCACGGAATCGGTATGCAGAGAAAGCACCGGGCAACACACTAACATATCCGAAAGAACTCTCAAGCGGCTTGTCCAGGATGTTACTGATCTTATACTCGAAATTTTGAGCGGCGATGAGAGGATTGAGCAGTTTTCTGCCACCTTTTCCCAACATGGCGTGGATTTCACCACAAGCTCCACCAAGATCCTTGTCGTTGTAGAAACCTTCCCAGAGAGACAAAAGTGATTTTGGTCCGGGTTTGGTTCCAGCATCTAGAAGAATACAGACTTCGGGGTTCAACAAACGACCGAAAGCATTGAAGAGCCATCTATGGGAGTTGATCTTCTTGGTGTTCTTTTGCTTCAGACAGAACATCATCTGCACTGGAGGGAAGGTGTTGGCACTGTCTTCCGTGGGCCGGATGAGCTGCTGGTTGGCGGTGACAGATAATTGAGTGGTGTACTCGAAAACGTGTGCGACTGTCTCTTTTCCATCGACATCCTTCTTCATGACACCGTCCTGGTAAATACCAATGGTAGCCAAGATATCCAATGTGTTCTTGTCGCAAGGATCAATACCATCGAAAACGAGACACACCACAATCTTCTGCCAGGCTGGTCCACCAACGTTCCAGAAATCGGACTTCTTGAGGTTTACGATATCACGAATGTTTTGCATGACACCATGGAGCGTACGGGCTGTCAACGTCTTGTCCTCGTTATAGTATGTGACGGCAATGAGCAACTCGGTGTGGCGGTTGTACATGGCAGGTCGTAGATTATAACCATTCTTGAGAGTAAAATCATCTGGGTCACAGGTAGCGGCTGTGTATCGCATGTGTGTAAACTCCTCGCTGTTGCCCCCTTCGGCCTCTTGGCGGTATTTTTGTTGAATGGCATTCTTGATAGCGGATGGGACGGGGTGATTGACACTCAAGACACTGCCTTGCACAAGCTTAATCTTTCTCGTAGCATATCGCTTTAGACCACCAGTTGCCGGGGCTTGTCGCTGTTTCCAGGCCTCGGTGGAGTCTGAATCAGCGCGTGAATAGGGAGAGGCAACTCGACCGTAAGGATCAGAGTCCAAAGGATATGTAGCAGTGCTTCCACCGTATTCACTGCTATATGGTGCTGGGGTTGTGGCATTCGGTGCGTAGGACTCGGTCAGACTGTATGTCGAATTTGGTCGCACAGGAGGGGTGTTGGCTCGAAGGGTATTGTTGTCATAGGGGCTGGCAAATGGCCCAGGGGCTTGGTGCAAAAGCGGCTGGTTGCCTTCCTCATCATCGTGTGGTGGCAAGTGGTACTGCGATTCAGTGTTAGAAATGGCTCCCCTTGATGGAATCGATGACTTGACTTACGTTGCCTCCAGGGGGAAGGTCCTGGAGTCTGTGATCATCATAAGGGGGATTTCCGCCCGGGTGAGCCATCTTTGCGGCGGAGAGCTCTTCTCAGGGAGTGTTGGATAGATGAGGAATGGCGGATTGAGTTGGTTGCGATGGTATGAGCTCGCAATGTCGCTGGTGTTGCTTTTGCTTGTTGATGGATGTTGTAGGAAAAAGGAGGCGAGGAGGATGGAATGTGTGGTTCTAGGATCCGCGTCACCGCACGCACGTCAGGGTTGTCTATGCAAAGGGGAACAACAACAACGAACGAGTGTGTGGTGAAGGTGCTGAGAGGAAAGGAGACGATTGCATGCAGAGAAGAGATTCTCACAATCCAAGGGCGGAAGCAGTTGGCTGAGAAGAGGATGCAGTTTGGTGGTGTTGACTTTCCTAGGTCGTCCTCTTCTAGGGATTTCCAGATTTAGTTCAGATTTGTTCGCTTGCTTGCTTGGTGATTTACATGAAGGGAACCAGCACGGCACGGCTGTGAAGAGCACCCCTGTAAAAGAGACGGTGCTAACTGTGATTGGTTCTGGCGTCTCCTGAGAGTACGATCTGTGGACAGCGTCGCATGCCCCTCTCCTGCTGTCTTTTAATACGATATTACGTTCTCACGAGCTCATTTGTCCCTTGTTACGATGTCCCTTTTACTTGCATCTATGAATGCGAAGTCGGTGAAGCTATAAAGGTCACTGTGCATCCTGGAAAGGGAAGCTGTCAAAGAATCCGAAGTCTCTCGCAAGGCAGGATTTCGTTTGGAATTTCAGAAGCGCCGCCCGCCTCGTGAAACAACTGCCCCACAATCTTGCATTTCCTTTGGCTTGGGGGGGAGAAAGACTTGCATGATTAAGGTTCTCTTCAGCTTCAACAACCTCGTCTTTACGCTGCAATTCAATGGTTCATTCAGTGCTGACTCCCTGAGAGGCTGATTTTCCAATTCAGGTGAATACGCTATTCGCCACAGCCTTTCTTTCTGTCGCCACTTTTCTTTGACGCCGTCAGAAATATCCAAGCCCCAATGAGCTAAATATAGATCTACTACACCAAGTTTTACTGGAGTGCAGTACACCGTAGTTCCGAGCTGCAATACGATGGTTGAACTATTCAATTGAGAAATGTTCCAATCCATCTAGCAATATGGCTTGAATATTGAGAGTTTTCAGTAAAAATCGAAGAATCTATCTCGTTGAGATGTGGGCGGAAGGTACTCCGCATCCCCCTTATTCAGGGGCAAGCCTCGAGCTTACGAGTTATGGCATCATATCAAAATCCAACCATGGTTTCTTTCAACCACAGAACCTTGTATTTACTGTAGCTCAGATTGTTCTCAACTTTCTTGTTCCATATACACGTTTCCTAGTAATGGGATTCATCATTATCTTAGTACCTCGGACTCCTGCACGAAGATTAGACCTAGCAAATCAGTAAGTACTACCATTGCCCCTTTCCATGTCCAATACCATATGATATATTTACTCACCACAAATACGAAGGTTATATGTTACTATTTGTCATTAAAACAAGTCCAGATGGCACCGCAAAGAGAAGCCCTGGTGGAACGGAGGGCGTTTGTCTACTCGACTCGCTGGTGTCATTGCTCAGAAGCTACGCTACTATAAACTTCAATCGGTCATGAACTACTTCTTTAAATTTTCTTAGTTCAAAGTTTGGCTGTTGACATTCAAACTTTGAGAACTGTCACCCAGGTTACCATTAGTTTCCGTGACTATCATTATCAACAAGTACGAGTAGTATCAAAGTCAATCGCGCTCTATCATCATGCTTCTCATAAACTGAGTAGTTGTTGGAACCCTACTTTTGGGTTGGAACCAGCACAGCTTCGTATCTGGGAGTACATTCTGAATTCTGTCCTCTTTTGCGGACTGTTTCTAAAATTGCTGCTTACGCCATCGTGTATAAACATGGAAGTTTACGAAGGAACCAACAAAAATGTAGCGAGCGCACAAAGCACGTATCAAGTCTTGATTCTTTTTTATTTAATAATCTCTGCTTACCCAGTTCATTGATGAGTAAAACGAACCCTAGAGCCTCTCGGTAGAAGCAGCAGTTGATAACTGGTTGCTCCTGGGGAGAGCTTGTCAACTGCTGCTTTTCGGGGAGATATGTTAGCAAACATGTTAGCAAACACCAATTAGTTCCCAGTCACTTGGGAGACTTTGCCGGTTCCTCTTGAATCCGAAGCCGAAGAGTACATTTCGGTTCCAACTACTGCAGAGTCTGCATAGTTCCGCAGAGGTTTACGCGTCTGACTTTTAGCTCGTGGACAACGCAGCAAGGAACGGACGGGTTTGCGGAGAAAGCGGAGGCAATCAAGAGTCAAGATGAACACAGACAATCACATGGAGACTGTAGTAGAATCTTTTTGAGAAAGAATTGTTGGTCGTATTCTCGCCGTAATATCGGCTTCTCTCTCTGCCCTACGGGATTCTTCCAAGACTCTAGATTGATTGGGGGCGATGTGTGGCAGGGGGCGCAGCTTTCTTGAGCGAATGGTCTTGTCCGAATTGTCCGAGTTGTCCGTACTCGACGGCTTTGTGCAGTCCGTACTCGTATGAACGCTGAAGAGTCTGGCCAAACTTGAAGTGAAAGTTCATGATCAAGAGGTTCTCCGCAACTGCCAACTCACTTGGACAATTTTATCTGATGTTTGATATTCTAGCGCGATTGGTGGGGTGGCATTGATCCCTTTAATTAGGTTATAACTTAGTAGGTTCATGTCAGCATCCTTCCAAGGTTTGCAGTGGATTACGGCGCTGGGGTAAAACTCCCTTGGCGCTTGAAAAAAGCGGCATCAGTCAGGTACGAAGTTGGGGGAAAGTGTTGATGAAAGAAAGATTGTCACTTTCGGGGGCTGTCGGCGATCGACGAAGTTGGAAGGACTCGTAGAATATGATGGTATTCGAGAATTTAATTCTAGACCAAAATGCCATGTCCCCATTTTACAACCAAATAATCAAAGAACTTCGGGAGATGCAAGTGAGGAGAGGAGAGACTGCCGCTTTTCTTGTCCAACTCCCCCTTTAGGACTAGCGTGGCCCAAATTGCCACCTCAGGCTGCTATTCTTGAAGGATTCAGGGCGAGCAAAATGGGGTTGGAGTCTGGCGGCCCCGTTGAGCAGATCGCTTCTTCCGTCTGAACATCGCCAAGTACCAACCAGTAGAACGAACGACCATTCCAACACAGACTTCGACTCCAGAGAAACAAAACATCGCCTGGTCCCCTCTGGTTCCTCGTCCTCGTCCTCGTCCATGTAGCCGCTGCGAAGCATCTCACTGCTACCCTTTTCGTCTTCACTTCCAATTTTCATACCTCGGAGCTTGTTCTCTACCCACACTCGTTTTCCCTTCTCCTTCCACGACATCTTTGCGACCGTAAACCCCAATCTTCAAGCCTACGCTACGCTACGCAACGGGAGCATACATCACCTCGAACACCCTTCATATCCTCCTGAATCTCTTCGCTGCAAACCTGTGCTACTGTATTTGAGATACCGCCCTTTTACCCACCACTTTATCCTTTCAGTACACCTTTGTTGTCGAGCAGGTTCTCTTTACTTCGTCTACCCTCTCTCGCCATCCCATCTCGACCCTCACCTTTAACATCAACACATCGAGACGAATCACACGTATTGCCAGGCACTTCGACATATCGATAGTCCATGGTCTTTGGGCGGATATAATCATATAATACAATACAGACGTTGACGTCCTCATAATGGCTTTTGTATTCGAACCTGGTATGTTGTGGCGAGGCCCCTTTCAGACAGAAATCATTGTCTAATCCGCGTACAGCGCAATTTGGCTCTCTCTTTCGAAGATGTGTGAATTGTGATGACAGTCCTGTTTCCTGCCCTGATTGCGCCGCGGGACTGGTGTGTAGTCAAATCCCGCCTACCTGCGATGCGTGCCAACAGACAACCTGCATAAAAGATCCAAACTCTACGACCGTAACCACGACAAAAAAAACAAGCAGTGGGCCCAATGGAGGTGCAATTGCTGGCGGTGTAATCGGAGGAGTTGTGGTTATCGCGATCGTTACTTATCTGGTCTGGAGGTTTTGCATCAAGACAAAGAGGCAACAATATGAGCAGGACAATTGGATCGATGATCAGGACGACCAAACCCAGGCCGAGAAGGACTTCACGATGCAACGAGATGCGAGAGCCTCAACACACACCGTTGGCTCAATTGCTTCAACCGTCCTCACTCGCGCATCGAATATTATTCAAATCGCATATATCCCTGGCGTCACCAATCGATCCGCTCCATCAACGCCTGGCCTGCTCGTACCACCAGTTCCACCGATTCCAATTGCCTTGTCATCCGCCGCAAGCAGTCCCTATGAACAAGAGCATTTCTTCGTGCCTGGGGACTTGCGAGATTCTACGTACTCGGGTGTTAGTGAACGTACATCATATGCCCGAAATAGTGTTGCCTCGACCATCTATGGAAAGAACGCCATTGTGTCTCCAGTACCTGCTCAGACTGTGATTCGAGGAAAGGCAGCAGTGGTGAGTGTCAAATCGAATGGAGCCGGTTCACCCGGTGACATGACACCACCTGTCCCAAGTGTTGATTTTGGCAAATATGGAGCCGGAAGACCCGCGAGTCCTGCTTTCTCTGTTGGATCGACATTCTTGAACAATGCCAATACTGCCACTCAAGTCAAGCCACTGGTGGTCCGAGTACCAAGCAAGAAGCAGCCTCCTTCAGCCGGAAAAGCGAAGGAGGAAAGTCTTCTCGATCGCGACTCGCAAGCAATCACCATTATCGACGATACCCCAACCATGCAACAAGGACCATTCCGGGACCCGCCCCTTGCTCGAGTCGCAAGTCATGGCTCACTCGGCGCTGTGACGAAGCGATCCAAGGGCAAAGGAGAAAAATCCACACCCTTTGGGGACGAACACGAAATGAAAGAATCGTAGACTCTTGGTCTACATAACTACTACCTACCTACCGTACTCCTCCACGAGACGGTACTTACTACATCTGGGTTGACACGATCAACGAACCAGTATACCTGAGACGACGTCTTTGAGCTTCTTATGTCTATATTGAAAATTTCTGGCAATTAGGATTGGCGTACATGGTGGAAATTAAGCGGCCCCGAGGGCAATGATATCTTTGAATGGAGGCTACTTGTATTCTGGGAGCTGATACTGATGTCGTACAAATAGAATATGATATCAATGCTCCACACTCGGTTCTCCTTCTGTCAGCACTGACGCTGTGATGACCATGGCTGATCATGGCTGACCATGACTGATGTATTGACTATTCAGTGACGTTCTCCCATGACCAGCGCACCGATGAACCTTGGGGTAGGAAGGTTTGGAGAGATGGCTGATGAGGATAAAGACATCCAGACCAGGCATGCGTGTCGGGAAAAGAGTGAGAGCTCATGCCATGGAAATTAACCATTCGCTAGAGCAGTGGAGGGCGGGATCAAGGCATTATATCACACTGAACCGGACTGTTGGGATTGGGGAAGATATACATGACAGGTGATGGGATCAGTTTTCCTTTCCAAAGTATGAATTAAGGTGGAAAGGCGAGTGAGTCGACATGGATTTCATTTCATGCCTGAGATCAACTCTGCCCCCACTCTTCACCTTCAAGTTTGGGAGTTTTCGGACAGTGAGTGTCTCGAGCCGATGTACGATGCTCTGGACGGGAGCAATGGAAAAGGCTGGGAGAACGAACCTGCACGCTGCAAGAGGCTAAGACGGGGGGGGGGGGAAGGTTTAGTGGTTGCTGCTTTTATCAATCTGCAAGCTTGCCAGTGTTTCCCATTCATGCCGCATCGCACACCAGCAGAGCACAGCACGCACGGCATCAAGTCCCCATTGCATTGAAGCCTAAAACTAACACCTTTTCTTTTCTTTTCTTTCTTCCTTCTACTCTATCCTGCTCTCCGCTCTCCGCTCTCCTCTCGTAACTCTCACTTCTTCTAAGCCTCTTCTTATTCTTATCTTCTCTCCCATTCTCCATCATCATAAGTTCACAACCGACTCTCCCGCGCCGTTTAGTCTTGTTCTCTATCCACAACGGGCCCCCTTCCGCCAGCTACCTACGCTACGCTACGCTACGCACCTGAGCCCCCCTCCCATCTAGATCCCCAACCTACCCACGCCGGTCGAGAGCTTTTTTCGACTCTTTACAGCCGTGAGACGAATCTACCTCCTGCTACCCCTCTACCTACGCTATCTCTACGCTGTCTCTACGCTATCTACCGTACCAGTACTAGGTATTGTACTAGTAGTGACCAAAACCTTCAAGGTCTCCCCTCTATCCTTCCCTCTATCCTCCCCTCTATCCTCCTCCCTCCACCACCAGCCCAGCATCGCATCGCATCCTCGAAATCGCATCGCCCTCGCTCCCAAGTACGTCCGACAATTGCCGCCTGGATCGACACCCACACCAACACCCACACCCACTCCCACTCCTCCACTGCAGCAACAAACCACCCACCACTCAACAGCCCTGAAAGAAAAAAAAAAAAGGTTCAACACAGCAGCAAGCAGCAGCTCGTTTGTCACCTCCATCACCCCTCCCTCACCTACACCTTCACCTGCATACTACCCTCCTACCCTCATACCCTCATACCTCATACCCTCATACCCTCGCAGCTCTGAGACGACCGACCCCGACGCCTTCTCTTTGCCCTCCCAAAGCTCCGCTCCGCTCTGCTCCCGTCTGCTCTGCGCCCTCAATCACCGAGTGAGCGAGCTCCTCGTAGCGCAACACACACCCCAGTGCCCTCAACCCGCCGAGCCAGTTTCGGCCACCCTATCCGCTATCGTGCCCCCCAAATCTCTCCACAAGCGGGAAGTCCGAGCTTCTTGAACCTGCCAAACGCCAAAACAAATCTCCTGCAGATCAACAAGATAGCTGCTGCTACGAGTAGACTTGATAGTGCTCACGCTTCCTTCATCATATCCCAAATCGTCCAGTCCGCCCTATCCCACCCAATTTCCCGAATTTCCAAAGTTTGTTCCTAGCTGTCGTCAGTCTCTCGTTCCGCAACGCCCCTCTTTTCCAAACAACCTCAAACATGGCGGGCAAAATGGTGTTATACAAGTTGGTGGTACTGGGAGATGGAGGTGTTGGAAAGACGGCTTTGACTATTCAATTAACATTACAACATTTCGTTGAGACGGTAAGCAAATCCTCTCGGCCTGCGCAATAATCTTTATCCCAGATTTACCTGTGGAAATCGAGAAACTATACTAATTATCCCCCCTCAGTATGACCCTACAATCGAAGACTCGTACCGAAAACAGGTTGTCATCGATGGCCAGTCCTGCATGTTGGAAGTGCTTGACACGGCAGGCCAAGAAGAATACACAGCCTTACGAGATCAATGGATCCGTGATGGAGAAGGGTTTGTGCTGGTTTACAGTATATCCTCGAGATCGTCTTTCACGCGAATTACAAGATTCCACAACCAGATACAACGTGTCAAGGAATCGTCATCTTCTTCGCCCCCATATCCTGGATCACCATTATCTGCCACGGGGCCTCAGGCGCCGGTCCCAATCATGTTGGTGGGTAACAAAAGCGACAGAGTGACAGAACGAGAGGTTTCCACCCAGGAAGGGCATGCTCTGGCAAGGGAATTGGGGTGTGAATTTGTAGAAGCCTCGGCAAAGAACTACATCAACGTCGAAAAGGCCTTCTACGATGTTGTGAGACAACTGCGACGACAGCGAATGGCAAACAGTAGCTCAAAAGCTCCCACAACCAACAAAACAAGTCGATCACAGACGAGTGATCTAGCTACAGACGGAGCTCGTGGTGGACGGATATATCGACCTAAAAAAACAAGATGCACCATATTATGAGAGAACAATCTTCGAACCGCAGAAAATCTATTCAGCTTCTTGTTAATCCACTTTGCATAACGTTGATAGCATTCTCGACCACTTTTGTCAGTCTTCTATGGGCCACATTTTCATAGCCTCCCACCATCGCCTGATTTCTTTTTCGGCGTCGCCCGGTGTTTCAACATGATTTGGCGAACGGGGTATCAACCAAAAAAAAGGCATATGGCGTATTCATGACGCGACTGGGAACAACTACCAGAGGAAAGATTTCATCCGACCCCCATACAGACGGCATTTGGTGTCTGGCGCATTTCTTGGGCTGGGTGGTTTATATCTCCTGCGATCTTTCACGGCATTTTCACTTTTTCCAATTCTAAACAAAGAATCGGAGGTTTTGTTTTGGAAGTTAGGGAGAGCAAAGCAAGCAAGCACAGGGTCATCACCATCAATCAAATGGTCATATTGGGTATAAAAGTACGAGGAGTGCAATGGGTTAAATTAGGGTCCGTTGGGGTTTTGGGAACAGAGCAAAGGCCAGCAAAGTAAGCAAGAGAGTTCAAAAAGAGCTTATACCAATATAGCATTCGCAAGCATGGAAATGGAAAGACTTCTTGAGCAATTATCCGTCCGTGACCAAGTTTCTTTTTCCATGGTTTGTAATTTTTCAACCATCTCGTCTGGTTATTGTTCTTGGATTATGTGACATGTAAGATGAGATGAGGCGTAGCTTCTTCTGTTTCGAATTTTTTTTCACATGCGTCAATTGATTTGTTTTCCCGCCTTCTTTTTTCCCCCTCGTGCTTTTCCATCTTTCGATCTTTTAAATCGACGATTGGACATACATGGAGACGGGACTGTGCCACATGGGCAGCGGGCCCCCTTTCCCAAGATTCTTGGAAAAACGTGTCGAGGGAAGGGGAAGGGGAAGGGGAAGAGAGAGAGAGAGAACATGGAACGCGCCGCCAAAAGCCAAAGGGCATCAAGTGGATCATCCACTCCTGGAGCGGTTCTATGCAATGTATGTTCGTTGGTCACTGCACATCACATCACGTGCAGCATCCAGCCTTGCCGTCCAAGGACTTAGGTATCTTACTTACTTACTTACAGTACCTACCTACCTAGTCTTGAAAGCCCCTTCCTTCCTTCCTTTCCTTGCTAGGTATGCTAGGTATGAAAGGAGAGAAAAGGAAAAGAAAAGAAAAAGAAAGAAAAGAAAAAGAAAAAGAAAAGAAAAAGAAAAAGGGGGGGGTTTGTCTTCTTTTGTACCTTTTTGATGGGTGTAAGTATTGTATTGTATTGTAGGTATGGTGGGAAGCGTTGAGGGGTGTGAGATGTGGGATGTGAGATGTGATGGGGGTGGTGGGAGTGGTGGGAGTGTTTGGGAGTCTTTGGGAGTCTTTGGGAGAGGAAACAAAGATTCGATTCTGTAGGTGGGCGTGAATCGAGCTTGATGGGGTGGTGTTGTTTGTGAATGGATTGGAAGGGGTCTCTCTTTCTTATTCTTCTTCTTATTCTTCTTATTGTTATTCTTATTGTTATTCTTAGTCTTAGTCTTATTCTTATTCTTAGTCTTAGTCTTATTCTTAGTCTTATTCTTATTCTCGTTATTATTCTCGTTATCAGGCCTCTTCCTCTATCTCGTTCGCCTTTGCTCAAGGACTGCACCCAAGGACCCGATACACGGATTTTCCACGCAAGAACCCTCTTACAGTCAGTACCCACCCCCCCAAACTAATTGCTAAAATACCCGAATGTTGAGAATTCACTTTTTCCAACGAAACGCTCTTTCCCTTGTCGAGAGGCGAAGTGAGAACCCCGAGATTCCCAATCCATTATCTAGCCCGCCTTCTTTGGGCTCTACAAGGGAGGTACATAGCCACGAGGAGGTACCGATGGAACGTGTCGAGGGGACTTGAAGCGGATGGGGAATGGGGTGGTGATTGGGCGGGAGATCGACTGTGATGCTGTACTTACAGTACGGAGGTACGAAAGGGGGTTACCTTATGTCCGCTAGTGAACCTCCGTAGTTTCGTTCGTGGATCGGTGGAAGGTTCTTCTACGGTCTCTCTACTTGGGGGGGGGGGGGTAACGGAGTTGTGTGGAGATCTCGTGGCTTTTCCGCACGTTTTTGGGATGAGGGGTTATTTGTGTAGTGTGGATTTAGAACTCGGTTCTCTCTCTCTCTCTCTCTCTCTCTCTCTCTCTCTCTCTCTTTCTTTTCCTTGTTTGGTTTCGTGGTCCCTTTTTGCAATTGGTTGAAAGAGAGAGTGATTGATTGATTGATTTGCCATTGCGAGAAATTTGGGGGGAGGATTTTACAAAGCATGTCGATGCGGTGCGTTGGGAGAGGGGGGTCTAGATGGAAAAAGCAACTCTTGATCTTGACGGTCCGTGAAGGATGGTGATGGTGAAATACAAGCGGGGTTTTTAAGGGAAGCACGTCAGATTTACGCTTTCTTTCTGCCTGTTTCTTGACGCGCTGGAAGAAGTAGAGCAAGTACAGTATCTAGTGGTAAGGTTGTTGTATGGAGTTCTCGCTCTACCGAGAGGTTGGGGGGTTCAAATTCCAGCGGTGATGGTCCGGTCGGTACTACGGTCAAGTACCAAGCATAGGATTCAGGGTCTGAAACCTGTCGGCTATTTGTACTCCCCTTGGCTTTGCGGAAAGGAAAGAGTTCTTTAGAGCGGTAAACGTGGGAAAGTGAAACATTAACCTAGGCAGGCTTGTAGAGGAAGGAGGGGGAGAGGGCACGTGTGAGTGGGGGAGGCAGCACGTGTCGTGGTGATTCTTGGGGATTGAACGGGCATTTTTGAGGAGGATTTCCCAACGTGGTTTCTTTTTTTGTTTTTTTTTTGGTCTCCTTTTGCTTGGAATCTCGGGCGGGGGGTTATGACGGCGCGGTTTAAAGCTGGGGAAGGGAGGGAAGAGAAAAGAAGGCATGAATGGATCGGAGTTACCGAGCGAAAAACCCTCGAGGGGGAAGATTGTTACCTGCCTAGAGGAGTAAGTACTCTCTGTGTCTTGGTGTTGTTAGTTGCTCTTCGCATGATGGAAATGGTGTTTCATTTGTAATCGGGCAGCTTTTCCTCTCTTCCTTGGGGGGGGGGTGTTTTTCGTTATCAGATTATGAGGTTCGTGGGGGTTTCGGTCCCCTTCTTTGGAAACTATTGAGGGGTTGTTTGGTTTACCCCCCACCTAAATTCTCCATTTGTACATTACTTCGTCCAACTTAAGATTGATCTTCAAGTAGATGTCTCCGAGCTTCAAATTGGAAGTCTCCGGGCTTTATTAAAGTCCTGGTCTTTTCGGGTTTCGAATTGAGTCCATCGCCGGCTATCCTCATGTAATTAGAAGCACTGGAAACCGTTGCAAGACGCGTACCAACCCCCAGTATCCAACCACTCGGTAGCGACTTGATTCTCCTTCTTTGCTATCGAGAAAGATTAGCACTTACATGTCGATAACCGCTTCTGTGCCAAAACATGGCATTTTTACAGTCGATTTCTCTCCATCAAATTCCTCAAAACATTCTTCAATATGGATGCTTTCAATCCCGATGCGGTGACTGCAGTCAACATCACGTCCCCTGCCATTATCTTCAAAAGCTCATGATTTGAGGAATCATCAATTCCGGTTTCTGTGTTACGGTAACTCAGAAAAGGGGAAAACAGTCGTACAACCGGACAGGCTTCCCCGCGCACAGACTTGTAGTTTGCCGCTGGATGATGATGATGATGATGTGAGGAGGGTGGGCTGGTGGCACAGAAAGGATAAGCAACTCGGTACTCGCATTGTCTTGCGGCACTCTCCCTATTTGAGGTTCATTGGTCGGTCTTACGCCAAGTTGGTTGGCCTGGAAGAAATTCGAGTTTTGAGTTCGGCGGAAGGCGTGTAATCTTACAACGTATTCATACCTGACTGGTGGTTTCCAACAGAAAACAAACCACAACTCTCCGAATTACGATTACGCCGAATCTCCTCCGGAACTGTGAAAGGGGAAGGAGCTCGTTCCTTCTTTCCTCTTCCCCGTTCCCCGCGGTGCGAGCCGTATGCTTGATGGCATGCTGCTGTCATCCAAGATTCATCACGTTTCAAGTACTGTGACAAGGAGGGAAACCCTCCTGCTTACATATAATAACCAACATTAATTACATCCTTTTCCCCTTCTCCCAGTGGTCACTCGTGTAACCTTTGTGGAATACAATCTTGGAACTCCGAGTTACAATAGTTACCAAAGTTTGCATGAAGAAGTTGGTGTACAGACAAACTCGGTATCTGAGTGCTCCGCTGCAGAAGTAAGGGAAGGGATCTTGGAAGGCGGGAAAGCAGACATGTGGTTGGGAGGGCTAAAAGGGAAACATGCAGTTGGGAAAGCTGCATGGGATGAGGCTGTATGTGGGAAGTCTGTCTGCATGTACGTGTGTCCATTCTTCCCTGCACCAAGTACAGAGGCATTACCAAACTTTGAGTCTTTATGGTCCGTCGCTTGCTTGTCGATTGATGGTTCAAGGCCGAAAAGTTGAAAGAAGTATATCAAAGCTCAATCAGTAATACATAACTCTTCTATTCCTCGATTTTGCAGCTCTTCAAGCACGCCATCACGAGAACATCGGATATGAAAACGTGTGAAGGACGTGAGTGACGCTGAATACTCCCACTTAGGAGAATGTCAAAACGTCCTGCCACATGGCATACCTGGTCCCCGGTAGGATTCCCGAGAGTAAAAAACATCTACAAAGTCCGTACAGAATACTTCCCCTCAATTCGTTCCAGTTTTCGGAATTCAAAAAAGAGGGGAAACGAAACTTCCATTCAACGGGTACGATTATTTGGTACGGAAGACGCATAAAAGTGAGGCGTGCACAACAACGCCTCCACGCCTACACTATACCTAATTAGTACTAGATTCCGTCCAACCCGGGCTAAAGTCCGGCCAGCCTACGCCGGTATTTAACCGCTCACACTCTACTTTATAACTTTTTTATACGATGGACTTAAGACTCTACCACGTGACGTCGCATACTGCCGGGGTCTCCTTTTTAACCTTCCTTTACTCTTTAATATAAGTCTCGCTAAACAGAATATATTATTTCCCCTTATTAATAACGTTTATTCGCTAAAAGATCTATATACTATAAAAGATAGCTCTTACGTGAGCTGGCCTATGTTATGTCAGCGTTAAGGCGATAGAAAGGTAGGAAGGCGCTATAGCGGAGCTCGATGATTAAGCGCCTCTTAGAGGAGTAGGTCGAGGCTAGCTAAAATAGGAATAGATTCGTTCACCAGCCGCACTTATGTATGCCTCACTTTTATACGTCTTCCGTACCAAATAATCGTACCCCATTCAACCACACCCATAAACATCTAGTTCTTTCTCTGATCCAGTATAGGTAAGATCTACTTGCGTGAGAAGAAAAGGAAAGATCTGCACCAAACGGCACCTGCATTACATAAGTGTCTAGGTACCACTGTTTCGATATTTGACCATTCTTATCAAATTCTAGATCTTTTTTGGGATTGGAAAAGCGGCGGTCCGGTGCTAGGGGTTGCTGCAGGGCGAGATGTGAGGGAAGGGTAGGGGGTCTTTTGGCGAAAGAATTCGCGCAGAGAATGATGATCACGTGTGTAGTGGGCTGATGTAGCTGTTTTGTGAGCTGATGTAGGAGTGGGGTTTGTTTACTTTTGTTACCGATATACCGATATATTAGCGAGTGGAAGGGAATTGCGTGTTGCGGGTATACAAAAATTGGGGTGGAGTAGCAAAAAGAAGGGTGGAGCAGAGTAGAAAGGAAGCACGTGCTCTATATAATGTAGGGAAACAATCTTTAGACCGGCCGGCTATATTTGGCGTACTAAATTCCCCCCTTCGCCTCGTCCGAAACCATCACACCACCAACAGAGTATAGAAAACTATATACTTTGGTAACGAACCGGGTCGGTACCTCATCCGTTCCACGGGGGACATGCTTCCGAGATCAGGAAGAAGGCAGGTTGCAGTATAAAATGCTGCCACTTTCGAAATAAACGATGTTGTGTGGTATAGTAGTACCGGGTAGCCGGGTCAGAGAAGGTAAGACGGAAAGAGACACTCATTTGCTGAAACAAACTTGGAATACAAAGGAAAGTAGGAATGGCTGAAACTGTGTTTAATCGGATGTGTATTACAGGAAGTCTTTTGGGCGAAATTCGGAATTTGGAACTAAAGGAATCTTTTGCAATGCGGAGTTTTGTATAAAAAGCCAGCCGAAAACATTATTGCAGCCATTTAAGTAACAAGAGAGAGTATCAAATTCTCAGATCCTCGAGTAGCAAGTCCGATATCAAGATGAAGCAATGGGTAATCTTGAAATAAGCGTTCCGTTGAAGACCAATTGAGTACAGTGAGTTACGAGTTAAGCTTCTCTTTTAACGATATTTTATAAATCGTGCGTTTTTAGAAAATTTCTTATTTCCTTATTTATTTTAGAAAATAGAAAACGAAAGGACTCTTTAAGATATATAACCATGCTTGAAAGAATAGCTATATCTCCTTTTATATCCTCTCTATGTATTACTATATCTAAGTAAGTATAATAAGAAGAAACTTAATTCTTAGAAACTCTCTTTTTATAAGGAAATTTTTCATACTCTTTAAAGTTCTACTAAGACTCTATAAAAATTTAGACATATATAAAAGTGTCTATTTTCTTCTCAAAAAGTTTATAGAGTAAGTAAGGGGGTATAGAGCTCGTATTAGCTATTATCGAGGATATAATAACAGACGTTATTGTTAAGTAAAGAGGGAAAAACTGTCTATAAAATAAGAAATTTTCTAAAAACGCACGGTTTATAAAAATATTGTCAAAAGGGAAGCTTAACTTGCAACTCACTGTAATACCAGGTGTAGAAAATGAAGACACCCATAAGCGCATTCCATATAATCTCAACAAAAAGGTGGGGAAGAATAAACACCTGCCGGGAATAGGTCTTAGAAGAACGTTCTTAGACCTCATGAAGAGAACGTTGAACTACGAAAAGTGGCATGATAATTGGACTAAGTTACCGAAAACTGGCCAAGTCCAATCTCAAGCCCCTTCGTCTGAAATCAATCATGTAAATTGGTTGGCACAAGGGAATACAGAGGAATACCTAGAGAATAGACTTCTGCATTCCAGAACGCTTGACAAGTAGCTTTCCTATTTCCCACAGAGAAGATTTACTCACTTCTCTCTTTAAAGTTTTGATTTTTCCAAAGACACAAAATGAATACTAGTATTACTAGATACCAAAGGAGCAAATCATCAAAGTGTGAATTCGATCAGCGAAATTCTGCCAAAAGATCCGGGATGCATAAATATATATTTCGCAAAGTAGCTGTGACTTCCAACTCGTCATTTAAACAACCCTTTCCTCTCAGCTACCTATAAAAAACTCACTAAATCGCCATTCTCAAGTAAAAGACATATTTATTACTCATTATCCAACCTCTCCGTTAGGACCTTGTTGTATCTCGAGCACTTACAAGTATTGCCCTAAAGAGTTAAGAAGAATTAAAAAACTGATTTTGGAATATATATAATAAGGAACTTCAAACGACGCCCTTCAATAGTACATGTACACACGCTCTAAATCTAGCCGAAAACACACCAAAAGTTACCTTCTTCGTAGCGAGCATTATAACTTAGTAAAGACATGGTATAACATATCCCAACAACGATTTAAAACGTAGAACTTTACAAGAAGAATACATTCATAGCTAACTACTCAACTATAACTCCTAAGCTACACATATATATTTTCAACGGCTAATATTTTACTAACAAAGTCTCTAAGAGAGTATTATAGCAGATACTTGAAGATACTCTAGCCTAATTAAAACCTAAGAAGGTTTAAGTATTAGGTGATAGTACTCTTAATAGTTAATTTTATATAAATCCAATAGAGTGGTCTTTTGTAATTAGTAGGAGAAGTTAGTAAAAATGTAGTGATTTTGGTATACGAGTAGCTTAGCTGATTCTAGCCTATGCGAACGGAATTCCTGCACGCACTGTTGCTTTCATTATCTTAATTGTTTTGTACATTTATGAATAACGTAGGTGTTCGCGTAGCAATACCAAGTTCTTTTGCAAGTTGGACTTTAAAACCACCTCTTGTACACTCGCTAGAATAAAAGGAGCAGTGAACGAAATAAACGTTGTAAGTCAAACACCTTTGCAAAGCGGGGACGGCATTAGGAAAAACATAGTGAAAATTAGAAGGCAATGTAAAAATATCAAGACTCGAGCTTTTCTCAAACTCGGCAAATCTATCACAATAAACATTAAGCACCATACATGATTTCCATGTCAAATAAGCCACATAATGCAATTTTCTAAACGCCTTGTAATGATTTCAAATGCGTGCTATTTAACAAGTAAGTGGGGCCAATAAATTCCCATGCCGTATATTTGGAAGAAAAAATGGTAATGCTAGCTGGTGTCACTGAGTAGAAACAGGGTGCTTGTCCAAACTCTCATACCACTGGATAATACTCCCAATCAAAAAGCACCACGATCCCCAGAAAGTAGCTAGCGATCCTTGGTAAACACAGCCGCTATTCGCACTCGCGAAGCCGAGTGCCCCGCAGAGCGTGAACCCAATTCCGCCTATGAGATTCCAAGCTCCAATGTGCCAGCTGTCGTTTGGATTTAGTTGTAATTTTTGTGGAGATGAGAAGAGGGGAAAAGCGAGAAAAGACTTACCCAAGAACTTCAAAGGCAGGTTTGTACCATTTCTTTTGTGTTTCCAACATGAATAATATTCCGGAAATG
The DNA here is from genome assembly GCA_001414345.1 of Hymenoscyphus infarciens. Lineage (NCBI taxonomy): Eukaryota > Fungi > Ascomycota > Leotiomycetes > Helotiales > Helotiaceae > Hymenoscyphus > Hymenoscyphus infarciens. The sequence continues at coordinate 15,285 of LLCB01000302.1, read as the reverse complement.
ATGAATCCTGTTCCTCCGAGGACTTGAGGAAGCCACTAGATAGACTCATAAGCTTTGGGGAAATGGTGAGAAGAGAGATTTCATCGTGATTAAAGGCTGAGAGGAAGGTGAGACATAAAACCTACAAACGCAATTGCGATTTGAGTGTGTAGGATTTGGCAGATAGAAGAACTTACATATGCTCCATTCAAAGCAGCTGTCGACGTCAATCGATCGTATATCGGTGGCAGAGCAGTAAAGCCAGAAATCCAGAATATAGTGGCACCTGTAGTGAGTCGTCAACTATTGAAGCATGCGGATATCAAGAGGAGAACAAACCTATCATCTGAGAAAGGCAAGCAAGAAATCCAACTTCTTTGAAATAATGCGTCCGAAGTTCGTACCAAGTTGGGAACCAGGTCCAGGTTCGTGAAGAAGATGACTGTGAGACTGGAGTTGAGTTTTCATGTAATTTGGCTAAAGAAGTATCAGCATAACTCCATTATAATAATTTCCCTCACTGCTTCAGTACGAGGAACGATCTCTGTGGAGGGTTCCCACTCTCTTCGTAGAACCCAGAAACGTTCGTTCTACAACATCCACAACACACAAGAGTATGGACGGGAACACAGGAGGAAGTCCACAAACCTTCAATAGCCTTCCCCTTCCCCTTCCCAACCAAATTCTTTTTATTCCCATGATGGTGTGTACACTCCCCCACCTTGATCCGCTTCAACCCACTCTCCTCCAGCACCCCCTCAACAGCCCACCCAAAGCAGCCCTCTCTATTCTCATTTACAGCCTCCAACATCAAAAACACACTCCCAATCTCAAATATCGTAGCGCCAACAAAAGCACTTATGCCCCCCGCATTTGTAATCTCCCCCTCAAACTCCGAAGAAGGGAGTTGGAGAGGCAGCCACACGAAGAAGGCATTGATGCACCACACTACAGATCCCAGTGTAAATATGATAGCTACGAGATAGGAGACGTCCCAATATGGACAGGATGTAAGCATTCGAGATATGCCGCGGAGGGTTTGGGAGAGGGTGGTTGTGAGGGGCGGGGTGAGATATTTCGCAGTTTCGGGGTCAGAGGGATTGACTGCTAAGGCGTGGCGACCTGGAGAGGGGATAATTTAGTCTGGAGGATCTTGTGTTTTATAAGATGTTGATAGGTAATCACCCTTTCTGTTGTCTCTTGTCCTGAACTCTCGATGTACATCGTCTGCGCGAAGTTGGTCCTCCTCTACATCGTGGGTTTTTTGCGCAACTCCGTCTTCGCCACTTGAGGGCTTTTGATCTGGAAGACGGAGACTCCTTATCGTAGGATTCAGGAATGTAAAGGGCCCGTAGGATCTTTCCTCATCGTGGTGTCGATGTCGATGGGAATGCGGGGAATTGGCGCTCATGATGTATCTTTTTGGGAGCTGGAAGTCGCGTTACAAAAGGCAAGCAACTCTTTCTTGAAGGCAATTGGAAGGATTCATCACCAGTGAAAGAAACATGTTTTGTTCCGGAGAAAAAGAGCTCTGTTTAGGATGACGCAGCGCAAAAAAAACATTCCGGGGTAAATAATGGAGCTGGGGGTTCCTTGGCAGCAGCAACAGGTGGGTGGGTAGTGGGCCTTCCCAAATGCTTGATTCTCTAAGAATTCACTCCATTTCAAACTTAAATTCTACTGTGAATGAAGAGTTCTTCATTGCTTGTAGTATTCATTCTCCCAAACTCTCCACTGTGCTCTCATCCCCCCTCTCGGCTTATCAATCCAAGTGACCCCAGCGCCGACGAAGGAAAGCAGCCCTCCCGTTCGTTATCTAGAACCGGTATGCTTCAAATCAGAGAATCTCTGAGACAACTCTCAAATGATACTGTTGGAACTGACTTGTCCCCGCTAAAAGCAAGCCCTTGAGTTTTAATATCTGCGAAAATATTGGACTCCATCGAACGAACTCCTACACAAACCCCCAAACCATGACTTCCCCGCACTTCAACGAGTTCAAAGAGCCCCCCAAGGCATTGCTCTTCGATGTCTTTGGAACCACAGGCAAGTACTTCTCTTCCATCACCCTTGATAACCCGGCTGCTTCCCGTGTTTTGTATATAGAAAAGTCATTGCGTGCAACATAAATCCCCAATTAATAGATGTCCCTCCCTCACACCATTCCCCTTTTCCCTCGGCCCGAAAAGCAAACAACACTGAGGCTGACAACACACATAGTAAATTGGAGAAAGACAGTAGTATCAACACTCATCCAAAACGCTCGTATCCAAAAAGTAGCAGCCGACGTCCCTTCAACAGGCAAGACGGGATTATCCCAAACGGTCCGCGATCGTCTCGACAAAATGAGTGAAGAAAACTGGGGAACATTCGCCCAGGAATGGCGGAACAGCTACAAGGAATTCGTGCATGGTTTTGTAGCTGGAGAAAGCGAATGGAGAGATATAGATGAGCATCATCATCTTTCTCTCATTGAGCTTCTCAAGAAGTGGGGCTTGGAAGGAGTATACACGGAACAAGAAGTCAAAACTCTGTCTCAGGTGTGGCATTACCTTGATCCGTGGTCCGACACTTCAGCCGGTCTGCAGAAATTGGGAACGAGATTCATGACCTCGACTTTATCAAATGGAAACCAATCTTTGCTACAAGACTTGAACAAGCATGGAAATCTTGGCTTCAAGAAACTGCAATCTTCAGAAGATTTTAAAGCCTACAAGCCAGACTCCAAGGTTTACTTGGGAGGAGTAAAGGCTTTGGGGCTGGATCCGACAGAAGTAGCCATGGTAGCCAGCCATCTCTCGGATCTGAAAGCGGCTCGAGATTGCGGACTGAAAACAATCTATGTTGAGAGGAAAGACGAGGAAGACTGGGAGAATGAGGGGGAGGAGTACAGAGACGCAAAGACCTGGGTAGACATGTGGGTGTCGGAGGGAGAGGATGGATTCGTGGAAGTTGCTAAGAGGTTCGGTATCCATTAATTATTCTCGACGTCTCGATACTACATACGAATCGGTCCTATGAGTTCATCCCAAACTTGAGATATATGGTTTCAACAACCAACATGTGTGACTCGAGAGTATTGTATCTTTCGTATGCAACTGCATGTAATGTGACGTGGCTACAGGTGCTTTTCCCGGTTGAGGTGGTCCAACAAAAGCTTTCCTTTTTACAGATTGCGGCTGCGTACATGTCAGGGGCAAGCGTGGGGAGCATGGAGAGCGGGGTGAACGTGGGAAGCGAGGGGGTTGCCAAGAACATGTTTCTTCAAATGATAAAAAGAAAGGTTTTCCTTGAAGCAGAGGTTGAGAATGTTCATCTAAGATGGTTGTACAGACGGGGATGTATATGAGATGGCTTGATGGCTTGCGCCATGAAACAACTTGGTCCTTCTGTGATGGTTGCACCGGTATTACCAAAACGGCTGCCAATTCCGAGTCGGGTGGTGATGCAGAGTCGTGTACTCGAGTACAGGGAAAGTAGAGGGATTTTAGCATTCGAGAGGCATCGGCTACGAGTACAGTAAATTGGGAATCTGAAAATATGCATCTTGTCTGCTGTAAGATGCTTAATCTGATCTGAATGGCACCCGGTAAGTAGATGTAGGAATGTCCCACATAGTACAAGTACGATTACTAGTACCGATGATTGACAGGAAGCTAGTTTAAACCTTCCACTCGGGTATAAAATAGAGAGACATCGTGTAACTTTGTAACTAAAGATGCCCAAGTGTTACTCGAGTACTGTACTTGAGTACAGACAGCTGTACGAACCCCGACAAGCGGGAATGTTTAAGGTTAAATACAACACAGACAAGAGTTTCCCTCCGGAAGACTTCGGGATTTTCTTTGATTTCCGATATCAAGATGGGATCGATTAGGAAGATAAATCCGATCGGACTTACTTCGTCCCAGACGAAATAAACGTTAAACAAGTCACTCTATAGAGTTTCCAGGGGTTTTGAGGGTAGCATGAAGCATCGGAAATGTGGCGATTGCCCCATTGGAATAACGCTTATTTCGCCAGAGACGAAGTACGGAATCTTCCGGATCTTCCATTGCGGCGCATCTTGAAGATCATAGGGAAAGGTTTCATAAGTAAGTATTTTTCCAAGGGCCAAACTTTATGACCGAAGAACCTGAGGACTCACTCGAGTATTTGAACGCAATGTTGTAGTCTATCAAAGCCCTCATGCAGGTGAGGCAGGATCCGGCATTTTCTAATCAAAAGATATGCAAGGCTAACAAAACCCGCACACAGATCACCATCTGCATGCAGCTCAAGCAACTGTCACGTACAGCAAGCAAATTACTGTACAGAACTCCGCAGAACTGTGATTGGAAACCCGCCGCCGAACGGATGAAGAAGCTCTGTGCCCCGAAGGACGAGCGAACAAAATACGAAATTCAAAGGACGACGCTAAAATTTCCAATGGGGCACCTGGGTCGAAGCTACTAGCTGAGCCGAAATACGCTTCGTAAACAAGGAATCCTCACCTTGGCTAGGCCACAAGGCTAATTCGTACTAGGCTTGAGGATTGCAACCCGGATTTTTGGTTGGAGTGCCAGATTGTGGTGTGACATGGAAATGCTCCTCTTTCTTGTGGCAATTTGTTGCAATTTTCATGTGACGATAGCTCGGGATAGTGTGCAATCTGAAATGGAGAAAGATGGTTCGTGGACTTGCAAAGTTGCAATTGTTTTTGAAAAGGTGACTTTGGGCCCCTGTGCTGTAACCCTTTTGGGACTTTTAATATATATGCCGGACGGCCGAGTTTTGATTGGCTGGTTTCTCGTTCTTGGAGAATGACTTCAACTTAGACGATGGTGATCTCCGGGAATTTCCCCTCCTAATGTTCCCTCATTTGGAATTTCAGAATGGAACCTTGGAATGGTGGAACAAGGGACACCATCCCACGGGGAATTTTCGCGGGCGAGCCGCAGTGCCGCACAGTTTCAAAAACGTTAGACGGAGGTCTGGATATCCAGTTTTTCTATCCAGCATGCTGGGAACTCAACCGTAGTTTACCAACTCGGCAAATTATTTAACCTTTCCTCTTCATTTCGCCTATTTGATTGATCTCGGCGACCAAAGTTTTGCCCAGTTCACGAGTGGGTTGCATCTCGATAAATTGTTTGACTGATCGTATGCGACTTCTGCATAACGATTGTGCTCAGGGAGGATACGACGCTGTGCGGAGGACGGGTTGAGAACAGAATTTGAAAATTGAGTCGGCGTGTACGGAGCATCATGGTAGGTTACTCGGTTACTCCTTATGCATAAGAAAAAGCCAGTGTAAGCTGGACCTTCCGGTGTGCTTCTGTGTGAAGGTGGTGGCCGTGTTGATGCAATGATGGCGGTGACCGGTTGGTGTTCCCCTCTCATATCAAGCATTCACTTCTATCCAATTGCAACAAACTCGGCTGGTCGGGTGGCTTCCGAACCTGACATTTCTTGGGAATTTGCGTGGGATCGAGGGATCAACAGCGGGTTGAACGGGTCGAGAACGGGCACACCACATCAAAAATGGTCCCCTAGGTTGGAAAAAAGGGGGACGACTCGATTTCTGGAAAGGACGGGGCCGATGTCACGATATGACGAGGACGAGGGTGATTGTGCACGTGTGGGGTGTCGCTAAGTTCAAGGAGCGTTCGTAATCAGATTCCTAACCGAATTCCCGCAATGGCTTCCTTGACGTAGGTAGGAAAAGGGCACGATGGTTTGGTTGTGGGAGGAGTTGGTTTCGAAGTTTGCTGATGGATGAGGAATGGCTGGCTCGAGGGGTCAAATATGGCGTGCCCAGGTTTGAGGGCTAGCCAAACGTTCTTTTGCTCCAAGGAAAAAAGCAGTTGGATGCGAGTTGTAGGTAGGGTAGGGAGCGTATTGCTTGTCGTCCAACGTTGGCGGAGAGTAGAAGTAGAATGAACCTAGCGGCCTAAAATCAAAGGTCTAAAAGCTAGTTACTAGTTACTAGTTACTAGTTACTAGTACACTTATCACTTCCCACGCAGTCTCCAAACAGTCGCCTTCAAGATACGTAAGTACGTGTACCGTACCAAATATCCATTTACGCTACTTATGCATCCCGAATGCACAATGCAAGGCTGTATCACCACTAGGCCACTCTAGGTCTACTTGATTAAATCACCCCGCCCCTACCAGCGCTCATTGGATGAAGCTTCAACTCTCCCCTCCTACCAAATGTCCGGCAGCCACCTGCACCTGCACCTGCACCAGCGGGTCGAATCTCCCAGCCGGGTCTCTCGACTCTCTCCTGCGAAAGTCTCTTGCGGTCATCCAGGTTTACGTGGAGTGGACCCCCGTCTGTCAGTTTTTAGACTCCCGGTTGGCCATGGTGCATCTCCACTGCTCACCCGAAAGGGTCGCTTTTTCCCTCATCCCATCCATCCTTGACCTCTCGGAGGTCAATCACCATTGCCCATCCTGCCCTTTGAAAACCCACACAGTTGGCGCCTTTCAAGGGTCATCATGATTCCACAACCGTAAGTAGAAGTACAGTAGTGACATGCACCTCTTCCATCCGAGGGCATCCATCGTCACGTCCACCACGTTGAAAAGGCCAGTCCGTGCTGTTGCTGTAATCCCGTCCCGATCTTCATGATTCATTTTGTTTCCTCTGTTGTTGTTGTTGTTGTTGTTGCTGCTGCTGCTGCTCGCTCTGCTTTCTACTTCTAAACACGATCTATCAAACGCGCCCCCTCGTCGTCTGCACCTCTTGTGCTGTTTTTATGCTGTTCAATTCCATTCGTAAAAAAGGTTAATCCGTCGGCACTTTGTACCGAGTATTCGTGGACCTCTCCCAGAAGAAGAGAAAGGAGTGGCAACCCTCAGCTGGACCCTCCGAATCGCATCCTACCTGGAGTTTCTCGCTGGTAAGCTTATGAAAACCTCAAAATGTTGCTTCAATGGACCGCTTGGTTTCAAGCCGAGTCACAGTCCTAATGAAGCAAGTTGCTTGAGAGCCAATGGCTAATTATATCGTGTGCCACAGGAAACAACAACAAAACATTCGGTACTCGGAGGAAGGTCTTCATTGACGCTTCATCCACTTGCCGCCACGACCTCTCCTGATACCCACCCTCAGTTATCTTCTGGGACATATCCGCGCTCTATTGTCTTTAACGAATTGGTACAATTGGGATATAGTAAAAGAATATGGGACGATAATCGTATCGATAGTTACCGACCCCCTTCGATATACGGAGAAAGGATGCGCAAATAGTGGTCACATAGACCAAAAGTACTTGAAACATACCCTGCATTTATTTCTTATGGCATTGCATACACTGGTGTTTTAAAAGGCATGTTCCATTTAACCCATTTATTGTCATTACTTCTTGGTAGAAGCCCAATTTGCAACAGGAACTGACCGCATCTTCACCAGTCCTACTAGATATCAGTATTACAACTCCTTTTGTACATTCAAAGAACATATTTGTTTTGGCTAGACGTCCCGAGGTAAAATTGCACTATTTGGCTCACATTCACTCCCCGCTTCGTGCTGCCTGGGTATCCTTGGTGTTCGTGAACCTTAGAGACTGACTTATGCCCAAGCGTTCTAGGTTATTTTTATCCTCTTCTATTGGGCGACCCCACTCAGAAGCAACCAGACTGATTGTAAAACGGGTCCGAGTACCAATAACCCAGGATACCGACGCGACTCCAAAACGAGACCGCGAGTTCACATTCTACACCTCTATTGTTGATACCACAAGACGAGGAGAGCAATTCAGGTCGGTACTTTGGATGGATTCCGTCATTTGAAGTTTCCTGGTCGCGGTAAATCGTCTCGTCTCGCATCATGACAGCTTGGGAGACAGAAGACGAGTATGCGGCGGCGGCGGCAGCTTCTCTTCCCACCCCCACCGACACTCCATATAGAACCCCCTCTCGCAGCTCCAGAAGATCTTCACGTCAAAAGTCAATTTCTCCCGGACCTTCTTCATCTCCCCCGACAGCAGCACGACGAGAGACCAAAGATATCGCACACGATGAGAGGTAACGGCGCAAAGTCTCTGACCTTTCATTCCTCATGCTGACCCAATTGATAGTATCTCGATACTCGATCCTCGACGCTTTACCCCGACTCTCCATGCAAACCTAGTTTCCGAGATTCTAGCCCTTCGACGAGACCAGGAAGAGAAATTGAAGACGATCGAAAGTTTGGAGACCATCTTGCACACCACCCAAGGGGAGAATGAACAATTCGAAGAGGCGGCCGTAACTACCTCGAAGGAAAACCGCTCGCTCAAACGACAATTGGCTTTACTGGAAGGAGGAACATCATCCGCCCTGTCAGAGCTTGCTAGAGAAAGGGACGAAGCTGTCGATTCGAACGTCGAAATTAAGAAGCGACTAGAAGTTGCGCAAAAGAAAATTCGGAGTCAAGAAGACGACTCGGATCGAGTACACGACTTATGGGCCAAAGATAAAGACAATTGGGAGGAGGAGAAGAGAAAGCTTGAGCGCAAAGCGCATGTGGCAGAAGGGCGACTAAAGGCCGTTTTGGAAGAAGTAGCTGCGTATCAGGCTGCGCACCAACAGCAACAACCCGAGAGCGAAGTAGAAGATGCCGCCCGGGAACCCATCCACGGACATGGAAGCGACGCTGCAAGTGTTCGTACCATGAGCATGACCAACAGCATTCGATATTCTATGCTCAATGGACCCAACGGTTATGGTGGCTCCAAACTTAATGGGAACGGATTGAGTTTGGCAGATGAGTTGGATCTCGATGATGACGACGGGGATACAACAGATTATGATGGACGGGAGAGCGTTATGTCAGTGCGACATAACCGAACGCAGAGCCGTGAGAGCACGTTCTCCAAGGCACATCGACGAAACCAGAGCCACGAAAGCCTGATGAGACCCGGAAGTGTTGCGCGGGGAAGATTATTAGCAAACCAAATAGTTTTAGACCGCCTAGAGGATGGCATTCTGGAGGACGATGAGACGGTACCAGCACCAGCGCCAAAGCCCGAGTACACGGACACGGGCGTCCAGTTCTCACCCCCTCCGTCACCAGAATTGCCAGCCGCAGAAGCTCTGCCCATCGTGGAAGACCTATCCGCCTTGGAGACAAATGGGGCACCATCGTCAAGGCCATCTTCCGTTCAAAAGATGGCAAGACAATTGGAGAATGAGACGCAGCCACGAGAATGGGAGGTTGAGGCAAACCAACGCAGAAAGCGCGTACAAGCAAATCCCTCACTGACAATAGATACTCCTTCGGTCAGGTCAATGGTTTCTGCAGCTTCACAAACAGTCGAGGTTCCTCTCAGTCCCCCCAGAACACCCGTGTCACCGACGAGAGCTCCCCCGCCGCCGCCGATGCAGGCCCAGGTAGTACAAGTACCGCAATCACGGGAAATGGCATCGACGTCAACACAGACAGAGATAGAGCCAAAGCCTTTAGACCAGCTTCCTCCTCCCTCCCCTAGACGAGCACCACCTCCCCCACCAATTTTGGTACCATCAATCCAATTACATCCCCCGACGTCCACACCCGCAACCCCGCGTGAACCTGTCCTTCCCCAGCATTTCAAAGATGCAGCCTGCCAGGTCGCAATGCAGGTACCCATTCCATCGAGGTCAGTTTCAGTGCAAACGGAGGAGATCAGGGTCGATCAGCGAATCAACCTCTTACCTCCACACCTCCAACCTTCGTCCATATCATCCGCGCCTCCTTCCCCAGAACCGACAGAAGAAAACAAGCGATTCTCTCCGATTCCAGGAAACCTCCCCCCTCGAAATCCGCGCCGGATGGTGAGCCCTCGGGTGAGTCTGGAGCAAGAAATACCATCATCGCCACCCTCATTTCCAGGAAGCGAGACCCGAGACGCCTATCCTGGCAACAACGACGATGGTCCGCTGGCCAAGGACAAGGGCTCGATTCGCCGTCCTCATCGCATTAGCAGCTTATTTGCGGGTTTTGAGAACGTCAGTTCTGACGATGCAGATGACTTTGCCGATGGTGATATGAGTGATAGCGACTACAGAACCCCTCTCTCGGCCCCAAGACCGCAAGGCACAACAAGCAGAGGAAGCAAACGTCTCACATTATCGCCAACATCCGTACCCGAGGACACGGAGCTGGCGGAAATGACTCTACCTACGCGCCCAGGGGTTGGAAAGAGCGCCATAAGGAAAACCAGTCTGTTCGAGAACCATGGAGAACATGGATCGGTAGAAATTATGGCAGCACCACAAAGAACTTCATTAATGCCTGTTCGCCAGCTTGATAAACCCTTGACTTTGGTAACGACCACAAAGCCCAATGCCATGCGACGCGCTGCTCTCATCTCTAGCGGTGTGGCAGCTCACCAAGGTCGCTCGAGGAGCCCAAGTCTCCCAGATGCGGTCAGAGAGCCTCCATTTCCTATACCTACGAGGGCTAGTTCCAGAAGACCTCCATTCAGTACTGCTGCCAGTGCCCCTAGCGACGGTAGCAGAAGTCCAACCTGGGGTCGTGGACCCGGAGGGAGACATTACCGATCCAACAGTATTCGAAAGGTTCGGTCCGCCACAGCACTCCCACGAGGGGGTCGGGCTTATCGACGCCATGGTAGTCGTTCACCTCCACCCATGTCACCGTCTACCGAAGCTCCAGAGAGCCCTCGGCTACCACCGATGCCAAACAATGATCTTACATCCCCACGATTTATGAGAGACACTGGTAGCAGCCGGTACAGATCACAGCACAGACAGCAACCTTCGGTAACTACCGCCAACACGACCAATACTGGGACTGGCTCCGTTGGCAGCTCAAATCAAGCTACCAGTGTTGTGGATGCCATTGCACAGACAATGGTAGGAGAATGGATGTTCAAATATGTCAGACGGCGCAAGTCTTTCGGCGTTGCTGAGACTGGTGGGATGGATGGTGACGGTGTCAATGGTGTCCGACACAAGAGATGGGTTTGGCTTGCCCCATACGAGAGAGCGGTGATGTGGAGCAGTAAACAGCCAACCTCCGGATCTGCGTTAATGGGCAAGACCGGTCGAAAGCGTAAGTTGCCTTGATTTCAATCAAGTTTTGACAAAGCTAATTTCTGTACAGTTACCATTCAATCGGTTCTAGATGTCAAGGATGACAACCCACCTCCGAAGGGAACTTCTGCCGCCTTTAACAGGTCCATTTTAATACTGACACCAGCTCGTGCTCTCAAATTTACAGCAACTTCAGCTGAACGGCATTATGTCTGGTTGACAGCGCTCTCGTTTCTCGCTCACTCATCACAAGCAGTGCCAGAGATAGTATCAACTGCAAATCCAGCACGACAACCGGCAATTCCCGACTTTGAACCACCACGTACAGGAAACCGACTCCGAAGGAACCCTATTCGAGACTCAATCCGGGTTGCCAAAGGGAAAACATCTAGTGCACGATCTGGACCCACCAGTGTTCACTCTTCTCAGGGTACCGAGCAAAGTATTCGCGAGGAAGCTTCTTTCTACTCTTCTCGTAGCAATGGCGGCCTACCACCAGCAGATCCGCCTATCGTCCCACGATTCACAGAACGTGGAGAACGTAGCCACCACGGTCCTCCTCTTACTCATAGCCGAAAACGCAGTAACACTGGATCTCGAGTTGCACCTCCACTTTCCTTCCGTGGTTTCTCGGGTCCCGCTAGTTCTGGAGGCCATGCTCCAACTTCCAGCACGGCCGGGATGAGTGTAGGTACCACGGGCTCGTCGGATATCTATAATTCGCAGCCTCCAAGTTCCATCTCGGGATACACTGGCGTCAGTGGGCGTTCTTCTGTTCGCTCCTCTGAAGCTTCAAATAGACCTGGGGCGGTGGTCAACAACTTCTTCGACGCAGTGGGTACGATGCGAATGGAAGCATTCATCAGTCCTATGGCTCTCACGCGTTTTGACGACGATCCCAACGAACAAGACGAGATGGACATGGTCATGCAGCGAAAACGCAGTCGGGAAAGGCGCAGACGCTCTCGCAATAGAGATAGTTACTACTCTGGCAAAGGCCGGGCTAGCGATGATCTCTACAGTGGCAGCAAGACAGCAGGGGAGGAAGATTACGGTCATTTTGACAACAACAACAATTTCGGTCAAGACCCATTTCGGGGGTTTTAATCGAATCATTTGAACTTTTGTACGAGAGTAATGGGGTATGGGGAGGGGTAATTGGCGTTATATGAAAATGGGGCTCGCCCCTGATATTTCTTTTGCTTTTTCTTCTTTTGTTGAATCGATGGGAAATGATTATTTGGACGGGGTGTGTGGATGCCTTGGGATGATGGGGGGTGTTGTGTTGGAATATGAACCTCATTGGCGTACACTCGTTTGATTTGTCAGGGAGGGATTTTGTACTTAATTTGTGTGGGTACTCTCTCGCTTTTTTTGTCTTTTGTTTTGATTTCGATGATCAAAAGCCGTCTTCCTAGGCTACATTCTTGTCATTTGGCTGTTTTCAAGAGCCGTTTTGATTGGAGGGGAGGGGAGGGGAGGGGTTTACCAGGTGTAATTATTTTCTTTTGGTGGATGGATCGAGTTTGCGATGCGAGGATACCCCCAGACTTCGTTGATGCGGTCTTAGTTGTATTTGTTTTTGGGGGGTTTGAAGGGAGGGTAGATAGGATATGTGTATGTATTTAGGAGAGAGAAATGAAGAAATATATAAAGTTGGTTTGGTTTCAAGTGATATGTGAGGATTGCTTAGACTTAGGCTTGGTAGAGTCTTGCCTAACATAAATCTTTTGCGAGAGGCTTGCTCAGCCATGTTAGAAACCTCTCGACGTTGTTGGCTAAATGGCCACCATCTTCCGACTAAACCAGGAAGGTAGGAGTTAAGTAACACGACTGTACCAAAGGGCTTCACCCACTTGAGTTGACAGCGCGAACAGTCTAGAATAAGTGGCTTTTTTTACCCGTTATTATCCTATATTCAAACGGCGTTAGGGCTCCAACCAGGATATCTTCTGATGTTTCACGTAATGTACTTAGAAATATGGCAAAAACCAAGCCCATACCTTGTGGGAACGCATGGCGACTAATCGTAGCCAGAAACCACCGGATTGTTCTTCCGGGTGCTGGTAGGAGTGTGCTCTTTCTTTGACCTCGCACCAGCAGTCTCGAGAATGGACACAGTCCTACAACTGCTGGACTCCATAACCAGATCCACAGGAATTACTCCGGGTCTCAGTGCGCGCCTTTGGAGCCCCAACCTGAGCCGTTGTCTTCGCTCCTCTGTTCAAGATGATACTGGAGAGGGAGGTGCCTACACTAAATACGGCAATGTGGTGGACTTCAAGGTAGCCAAGCCAATGTTCTTTGATAGACCACACTTGAGTAGTTCCGTTTGATTCAGTCTTTCAATTGAAATTCGGCCTCTCTCTGGCCTACATGACAACTCCCCAACCCCAACAGAATAAAATAATAACGACCTCTTATGAATATCCCAAACAAAACTCCACCCGTATAACACTCTGCCAATTTCGTCGTCGACTCCCCGAAAAGCAGCATGACTTCAACTAGAAAACATCGTCAGTGGAATGTCCATCCTCTTCCATAACCAGAACTCCGTACTTCAACTCGCAAAGTTGATCTACCATCTCCCCTGTAGCCTTGTAAGATAGCCGACGTAACTTGGCTGATACTTCCTCCAACCAAGACGCACCATCTCCAAACTCGATCTCCGATTCTTGAGCCAAGCCACGGCAGCGTTGTTCCAGAAGGCTGAGGTCCCGCATGAAGAGCTCCTTTCTTTTCTCGAGAATCGCAGCCCTCATGTTACTCGAATCGTTACGCTGTGCGCGTTGTAGGTCCGCTCGAGTGGTGGAAGGTCTGACAATAACACTGCCATTATCGGACGAATTTTCTATTCTTCCTTTAGCTTCAACCCCATCCTTTCCCGAGGGTTCGCATACCTTCCTCCTCACCGTACTCTTCATCATGGCCCGCTGGGTATCTTGGAGTGGTGGCAGGTCGAATAACAACGCTGTCGTCGTCATAGGAAGTATGATCTGGAGTCTCATTTAGCTCTATTCCCAGCCCGAGTCGGATCCTGACCTACCTCCCACCGTTTCGATTTGGCTGACTTGGATGGATTTCACCAACGGCGACGCGTTCCTTGGACGATGACTTGGGACGAAATTTAGACTTGCGCGACGTCTTTCATCCGCTCTGCTCTTCGCATAGCTGACTCGACGCGCAAGATCAACTTCCATGCACTTTCGAAGACGGTTGACTGCGCCTTGTAATCTCTCCACTGTTGGGCTGTCTGGTATTGGCGGAGGCTTTCTGGAACCACTGGCGAATGTTAGCCTTATTTTGAGATGATAGATGGGGGAATTTGCATACGCCATTTTGAATTGAGGGTTGGCGGAGAGGGTTGTTGTTGGGCAATAGCTAAATCCTTCTGATGAGGTTGTTAGTGTTGTATGTATGCGAGGATGCTATGCTACCAAAGGCGATCGTCGCCTCGTAAGTTTAATTCGCGGTGATATGCAAGCTTAGGCGGGCGGCTTGTTGATGGCCAATGCAGGCAAACTATTTCTTAGCCAAGGAAAGCGACGTTTTCCATTCCCAGATTCACCTCAAATAGCTTCACAATTACGCGAGGCTTTCCCCTGAGTCACTCTCGAAGCACTTCACTTTTCAAAGCCCCACGCATACGCAACCCAATCACCTGCAAGCTCCTCTGGCTAATCCACCCAGCGACACCGCCTACCCAAAGAAGGGCTCGCGCAATCCCAACAACACCAAAGAAAAAATCCAAAAATCCAACGACCTTGGGGGGAAAAATAGCAAAAAAGTTCCAGGCTGCTCGCTAGGTGGTCCAACACCCCGTCTGCACAGCCCTTAATCTTTCACCAGGGCGAACTGTTTGAATTTACTAATAGGGTGGAGATTCCTACGTTCGGATCCTTACTTGAGTCGCGTACGCTGGCTAACACTCTCGTTGCGTGCTTAAGCGCGGCAGTTTAACGTCGGTACCATTAGACTAGGGGACCTGTTGTTGTTAGTATTATATATATATATGGGAAACGCTATTCTGTCCCAACGCTAGCATGGTACCCTTGCTAGCGTAGAAAATTAGCGAAATTTCAACATATTCACTCTTACTAGAAAACAATCGCCACCGCCTTCCTAAAAAGGTTTAGCTCTATACGTAAAATCAGATATAAAGAATAAACAAAGCTCGCAACAACAACAAAAGCTTATAACAATAAATCGATAAACTACGTACTATCGAATAAAGCGCTTAAAAAGCTCAAATCTAAGGAGAGCCTAATCAGGCTAGCGCTTTCTCTTTGCCTTCTA
>LLCB01000301.1:0-70430 GCA_001414345.1 Hymenoscyphus infarciens | reverse complement strand
CCCCCCTATCGCACGTCCCCTCCCTCCCCATTTCCATACATCCAAAGAAAGTGTTTTGGAGTTTAAGAGAGACATTACTCCGTAGCAGCAATCAACTCAACACTCTTCGTCTCGCCATCCGCCTCTCCACTATTAACCTTCTTGCCCGTCTTCTGTATCGTCTGGAGGACCTTTTCGTAGCTGAGGGTTGGCTCTGCGACGACGGTGGCGGTTTGGGTGTCGAGAGAGACGTCGTATGACTTGACGCCTAGATAGGGAGAGGGAGGTTAGTATGTGTCTTTATCTTCTTAGTCCGTTTGAAGGTGGCGGAGAGGGCTCTCTGGAGCCTTCTGCATTTGATGCGCCAATGCAACGGGCTTTGGAGGAGGAGAGGCAAGGGCACAGAGGATCAGACCGAGAGGGGGTGAAGGAAGAAGGGGATGAAGAAAGAAGGGGAGAAGGGAGGAGGAGGAAGATAGAACCAACCTTCAAGCTTTCCCAAGACCCGATTGACTGCGCCCGAGCATCCACCGCAGGACATGGCGACACCGAATTTGTAGTTGTGCTCAGACATCTTGATACCTTTCCTGTATTTTCTTTTTGAATCGTGTGGGTATTTGTATTTCT
The DNA here is from genome assembly GCA_001414345.1 of Hymenoscyphus infarciens. NCBI lineage: Eukaryota > Fungi > Ascomycota > Leotiomycetes > Helotiales > Helotiaceae > Hymenoscyphus > Hymenoscyphus infarciens. Next base: position 69,824 of record LLCB01000301.1, on the reverse strand, counting down.
AGCAGAAGTTTACTCCGTTGCTTCGTTGTGATTTGAATGTTGCGGTTGTGAGGGTTGTAGTTGTACCTAGAGTGTTGTGAGGTGGGGGAGTCTTTCAAACCCGAGGCGGGGTCGGGTCGGGTCCTCAAGTATTTATGTACGGAGTATGAATGATCAACGGCAGGAACGGTTCCTGCCTTTACCAATCCAATCACGCAATACAGGCAATCGCAACCGTCAAAGGGACCCCTTCTCTACTACCATCTAAAACGTGGCCTTTGGGCATCGCAGCTTAGAAATCCAGATTGCCTCCATCTAGAGTAATCGTAATCGGTACTCATACCCCGGTCTGAAACTTGCTCACCACCCCTTCCTTCCTACCCTGTACGGACAACAAAAGAAGCGAAAACATCTCACCTCAGAGACCCCAGCAATACATGGTTAAAATGGCTGTGTAAACCTGCTCATTATTGATTGATCTTCCTTCTTCCCATTTCGTGCTTTTTTCCGTGCCACTTAGGTCCGTGGCAGAGAAACAGAGAGCAAGTTTCCAGCATGTTTCACCCCTTCTTTCAGATTGCCGAGCATGGTGTTGGTGATCTCTCCATTTGGCCTCATGCAAATCACCCAGACGCTTGCGGGAGTTGTATACACTCTACTCGAGTAGTATCTTGGTACAGAGTACACTAGCAAGACTATTATTATTGATACCACGAGAAAACCAATACAACTTACCATGGATATTTCTGTTCTTCTCGTAGCCATAGCAGTAGTATGGTTCACTTACTTGAAGGAGCCATGTCATCATTTTCCTGCACGTCTTCGAGTTATTCTAAGCAGAAGCTTCGTTCCAAGTACATTCTCTTAGACTCCTCCCGGGTCCTATCAGAGCAACACGATCAAGATTATCGTCTACTCTACTCGTTCCGCAGCATTCGAAAAATTGACTTCAATTCTTCTAAACGGTTCAGAAAATCAAATCCATCTGTCCCAAAAACCCTCGGGAAACCAGCCTCAATTATCCCACAAGACTCGGAAAATGAAACTCATTTCCCCTCCATTCCTCCAAAAACTCACCAGATGAAAAATTCAATCACGAATTGCTGGTCGAGAAGTTGAATCTTTCGTATTCTTGCTAACCCCACGCTCATCTAAAAATATGCCATCTCACGCAAATGCATCAACTGTAAGAGACTCACTTATCAATCCTCTCAAAACTCCAAGAATGACCAAGAATTCGGGGTATAAATAAAATCCTAATAATCATCTAAAATAAGCAAAGAGGGAGAAAAATCATAGTTTAGCCTTGATCTCCTTCGCCGAAGCGCTCGCCTCCTTATTAACCACCACATCCCCGCTCTTGCCGCTATTCCCGAAGAAGATAACTTCAACAGTTAAATCATCCCTGAAAAATCATTAGTACTTGCTGATATATAAATATAATGGGATACCATGACTTACCGATAACGTCTAGAATAAGGAGCAGGCAGCGTCAAAAGCGCCCTCAACATCTCCGTATCCTTCCCCCCAAGAGCATTGCGCACCAAATGCGTAGCAACATTCTTATCCTCCACCACGAATCTCTCATTCTCACTCCCAGTAACACCCCATTGCTGTTGTCTAATAGGAGCCTTCTGTCCATCCTTCTCGACTTTAACTTTCCCTGCCTCAACGGGTAACCCCTTTTGCTGAGAGAATAAATTGATCCAAGTGCTCGATGGATTACCACCAGCATCCTTAGAATGCTTTTCGATCCATTGTCCCACAAGCCCAACAACTTCCTCATTCGTGAGCATTTCCCATAATCCATCCGTAGCCATAACCACGAAATCTCCCTTTTCGGGTTGAATCTTGGTAGTAGTGACGACTGGCTCGGCAGTGACATAAGGTGGTGTACGCATCAACGTAGAAGGAGTCTTTCCGAAGAAAGATCTCTTGAGCTTCTCGGAAACCTCGCGGGTCCACTTGTAAGTAGCATCTCCAAAGGCACGAGTTGGCTCCAGACCACCTAGCACGCGACCATTTCGAATAACATGGTCTTCTCCCGGATGAAGTTTGCGCATTCTGGCTTCCTCGTCTGGATTTCCGCCAGTTTGATCAACGGAAAGGGGGGCGGCTACCCATTTTCCGCTTCCTCCTCTTCTCCCTAGGACAGCTCGGGAATCACCAGTACAGGCTACGCGTAGAAGTTTGGTCTGGGTGTCGTAGAATGAGAGAAGGGCGCATGAGCCGGATAATGCTGGAGCCAATAATTCTGCAGCGACCACTTTCGAGTTTGCCTTGAGCACTTTCTCCACGCTATCGTGGACTATTTCGTTGTCTAGCTTTGTGAATCCTGCCTTCATTGCGGCCTCGACGGCGTCAGAGGAAGGTATGCCAGCAGATGATGCGCTGCGCGCAGCTTTGTATGTGGTATTTAATTCCCTCGCAACGTAACTAATCAATACCTGTCGAAGTTTGGCAGATGTAGTCCAACCTCTGTACATAATCAGCAATGAATCGACCCTCAGGTTGGCACAATACATACGAATGGCCATCAAAAACACCCCAGAACATCCAATCGCTAGAAAGATCCGCTGTAGAAGCTGGGCCCGTTTCGATAATCTTCTCCGAATGGTCGTCCTCGATGGGATCATTACTTGGAATCTGCACAACATCATATCTTACAACCCCCTTGCCCCTTCCAATCAAGTAGGATTCCTCATTTCGACGTAGCTTCTGTGTACATTGGTCTGGAGTCAACATTTCCAGCACTTTTCTCCCTGAATCGTCGGTATCTTTTGTGATGGGCTCGTTGCCCTCCAGCAGTCCTGTGTATAAATCGTCTGCTCCAATGATCACGGCTTTTCTTTGTACAGTCTCCGTGGGAGCTTCTGGCTGTGGGAACGAGTAGGCAGGAGTCGTGGATAGTGATTTCGCGTGCTGTGCAGTTGCAACTTTCGCTATTTCGTTTTGACCTTTGTACGAGTACCAAGCTCCATACCCAACCAGGCCCGAGAGAACACCGACGGATATCCTTCGCAGATACATCGATGAAGCTGCTCCGCTTGGTGCTGGGTTGATTTTCGGCGTCGAGTTGGGCTTTCCAGAAGCGTGGCGGATGTTTAGTGCATGGTTCGTGGACGGAAAGAAGCTGGTGCGAGGATGAAGAGCGATATCCCGCGGTAAGCTTAAGCTTAGGCGCGCTGTGCGAAAAGCTCTTACAGTTGCTCGACGCATCTATTCGGTGTACTGTAGCGTATCGTATCGTATCGTATCTGGCTCCTTTGGAAGAGGTCTGATCCTAGTGGTGAAACTGGTACAGGTACTGACTGTATGATTAGAGAGCTTGGAGGGGAGAAAGTGCTGTACTTTAGTCGCAGACTCGAACTCCAATTCTGAAGCAGGAACGATTGATAAAGGAGTGACCGAGGGTAGGGAAAGTTCGATTGACAAGGGAATAAGTTGAACGGCTACAGCATCTTTGGCAATTCCAAACTCAACTCGACAGAAAATAGGTGAGGTTGAAGGTTGATGGTTGATGGCACAAGTCTACGAGTACCTGAGGATGTGGAAGGGCAGCCAGCCAGCCTTGCGGTGAGCAATAAAAGCGGCAGTGACAAGGCGAGCTTTCGTTTGCCAACTGTTTGGAATAATTAGAGAAATTACCCGGGAGGTTTAGAACAATTTCGAATATTAACTAAGTGATTTCAAACAATCGTCTTCAATTGTCCCAGAATACTTGGTTGATCTCTTTTAAATCGCACTAGAAAAGCAAGAGCTATCTACACCTCAGTCTGCCGCTTTTATTGTCAGTCTTCGGTGTTCTGGAGCCTCACTTCAGCCACACCACTTCACTAGCCTCACCCCGGAACTCAGCCGGCTGAGGTGTCAGCCCGTAACGGTGCGTCATTCGCCGAAGTCTTCCTCCACCAAACACCCCACCAAGGTTGACGGGATTGAATAACAATTGAATTGTCTCAATTCTCTACAAACATCAATAACCCTCCATCAAACAGCCGTGGCACTCTTCTGCGACCAAACAACGCATCAACAACTCACCATGTCGAGTCGACAATTACGAAAGTTGCAACAGCAACGAGAGCTGGAACTCGCACAAGCCAAATTTCAAGCCGAGGAGGAAGAAGGAGAAGAGGAGGAATCTGAAGAAGAACCTGTTCACCAGCCAGCCTCCAAAGCAAGTCTTTTCGCCAACTTCGCCGCCCTAGAAGAAAACGAGGATGAATCCGACCAAGACAAAGGCTCCGAGAAGGACGACCAGGAGAAGGCACAAGACCTGAGCGAGCCAGAACCCACGACAATTGCTACCCCGAAAAAAGCAAAGAAATCGAAAAAGAAGAAGAAGGCAAAGAACAAGGCCAAGGAAGAACCTGCGAAAGCTGTCAATGGAGAGGACGAAATAGAGGCTGCGCTGAAGGAACTGAGGTTGAAGAAACCATCTGGGAACACGACATCCAACCAAATCCAAGTCGACCCCGAATACGAAAGAATATGCGCCCTTCTGGGGATAAATGCTCAGCATTTAAAGGTGGCCAACGAGATGAGGAGTTTGTTCGGACGAGCTGCGGTGGAAGTTCATGATGAACCAGGTGGACCTGTGGGGCGAGGGGCAAGAAGAAGACAACAGCCGCGCCAACCTGAACAAGTCGATTTGGAGACGGCACTCAAAGGTCGACATGCTCCTGGAAAGGGATTACCCGAAGTCACTCTACGACGTAATAATTTGATCCAAGGAAAGGAGGACTGGCCAAAAGCACCTACCGGTGGCTTGACAATAGCCATTGTGGACGATTTACGAAAGAAAGATGGCACGATCGAATTCAGGTTTGACCACAATCAGGAATATCAAGTTCTACAGCAAGGATTCCAGCACTTCGTTGAGATAGGAGACCCGCAGAACCTGATAGGCCTTTTGACTCGGAATCGTAAGTCTTGCTACTAAAAATATGTGTTCTCCTACTGACATCTTCTAGCATACCACATTTCTCTTCTCATTCAGGTCAGCAAGATTGCGAAAGATCAGGGAGATCATGCCTTATCGGCGGATCTACTTGAACGAGCTTTGTTTACTTTCGGGCGGGCAGCAACAACCCTCTTCAATACACAGTTAACGGCAGGAAAAGCCAGACTTGATTTCTCCAGACCGGAAAATCGGGAATTATGGCTTGCGGGATACCAGTACATCAAAAGTTTGGTCATGAAAGGTACATATAGAACGGCTCTGGAATGGGCTAAGCTTCTTCTTTCACTGGATCCAGAAGATGATCCTTACTGTATGCGCTTTATGGTTCATCACCTCGCACTACGAGCAGGTGAATTCAATTGGCTTTTGGATCTATTTGAGAGCAGATTGCCAGGGATGTGGAGTCAGTCATCCTCAGCGATTTCTCATATCACACCTTCATTGGCTTTAGCAGCCATGTCCTTGAAAGAAGGAGTACAGTGTCGGAATCTGCTCTCAGAATCGATGCAAACCGTCCCCTGGTTATTCGTCCGTCTCTTTAAAGAACTAAACCTTGATGCCCCTCCCTCGATCTGGGGTATGGAACCACGAAGCGACGCCGAAGTCTTGTTCACAGAGATATACGTGCTTCAAACAAAGGACCTTTGGAACACACCCGCGGCCACCGCCCTTCTCATGGAAATAGCCCACACCATACCTAAAGTCGGCGACTCCCAAATCGAGTCGGTAGATAATTCCGAGATGACTCTTGCGGTTGTCAGATACGTGTACCTCGACAACACGCCTGCCCTCATGGCCATGGCACCATCCAACCTCCTCCACCGACCCAACAACTCAGACTCCGATCCCCTCCCCCCAGAAATCAACATCTTCTCCTACGAGTCCCAGAAAGCGGCCATAGAAGGCCGCCAACGCGGAGCTGGCATGGAAGGTGCTTATGACCCTCTCGCAGCACTCGTGCGCCTCATGCCTGGACTTGGGGGCGACGAAGGAGAGGACCAGCAGATATTGAGGGAACTGGCGCAAGGGGGGGGAGGTGGAGAAGCTGGGACCCCGGTTCCCTTGAGTCTGGTTAGGAGGGTTCTGGGCATGATTTGGCCGGGTGGTGGGGGAAGAGAGGATTATCTTAGTGATCTTGATGATGAAGATGAGAATACGGATACAGATACGGATATGCCTGAGTTGGTGGAGCAGGATGGGGAGGGGGAGAGTAATGATGAGATGCCGGAGTTGGTTCCGCAATAGAGAGCGGAGAATGATAGTATGAGAAATGAGTAAATGAGATATCTTGATTAAGCGACAGGGATTGGAACCTTTTTTTACTTTCCTTTTTTGCTTATCGACTTGGTTGTTTTCAGTTAGACTCCAGCCCTTCATTCGCCCTACTGGTTGTCGAAGTTGAACAAATGGCAAGCGCCAATGTCTCATTCTCACTTTTCGTTTATTTTTACCCGAATACTTTTCGTTTCCTTGCTGCTTCAACCACCCCTCCACTTCCACTTATCTGTTTTTCGGACCAAGATTCCTTAGATTGAGGTGTGGACGTCAAATAAGGACAGCGATAGACTAGGTTCTATAACCTACAATACTTATCAACATCGGGATTCCAACCTCATTGTCTTCAGCAAAGCCGAAACCCCCTTTTCCTACCTTTTAGCATTTAATTCTTTTCTTCGGGAGACGGGTTTTAGGATTGTTAACTAACTCATCTTTCTTTCCGGGGTTCAAACTGTATGAACGAAACGAAAGGATTCGAGGATAGTTTCTAAATCGACATCAGCATTTTTTGTTAGATGTGGAATGTTTGGATTATGGTGGAGTCTGGTCTCAGCTCCCGTTGGCTTTTCCATCGCAATGTGGAATTGGTGTTTCATGAAAGAAGGTATGGGGTGTGGTACGAAGCGGCTAGGTTGACCCATGAAAGCGCGTAGTTGACGAGTTTGGAGCCAGTTAGTGGGAACACTTGTCAAACAGAAATTGCAGACTTGGGCGGCGATATTACCGGTGGCATATTAGGGGGGTCTATAATATTTATCTTATTATATTAAATAATCTAATCGATACTAGATTTCTAAGGATAACTAATAGTATATTAATTATTAGCGGAAAATAGTTAATCCGACAGAGAATAGTTCTTCTAGCCTAAGAGCTAATAGAATACTTAGTCTTACTTTTTCTAAAAATAAAGATAAAGTTATATGATTTTTATAGTAAGAGATTAATCGTCTTATTATAAGTCCTTTATACTAAATTAAATTTATATAATAACTCTCTAATATAATAAGACAAATCTTTAAAAAGAAGCTATAAGTTATATAATATTAATTTAGTAATATAAGGTACTAACGCTAAAAACCTAATATTTGATCGATTATCGTTACTTTTCTAACGATATTCTTTCTATCAGATAAGAATTTATAATATTTATCATATAATATATATCCTAATAATCTAATAAATATCGCATCGCCGCCTAAGTCTAAGAAATTGTTATTAATAGATAGAAGGCCTAAATTTTTCTTCTACATAGACACAGGCCTTTCTTCCCTTCTTGAACAATACTAAGAAGAGGGTTTGATCGTACATTCTCAACCTCAAAGCTCGCCCCCAAAAAGCGCTGACTTGACAGAATTTGCTCGTCACTTCTCTGGAAATGAATTTAAGTTTCCTGAAATCATTGTGTCACGATGGTCCACCTCTCTCCTCCGGTTCTAAAAATCAACGAGCCCAGAGCGAAACGAAAGACCATATTTATTCCCCCAGTTACTTGAGACCGTAACGAAAGGCGACCTCAAAAATGAGTCCCACGAAGAAAATCCTTCTCACGATTAATAGATGCTATTGATCCCAATCGTATTCTTTTCAAGGCTCATCTTTCTACGAATTCGAACACTGGCATTTGCAGGTAGCTTAAGCCAAAGCATCTTCGATGGCTGAGGTCTTTCTTTCAAATACTCGATATCGTAATTTAACAGCATATAAGAAACCAAGATTTTCATCTCGTTTAAAGCAAAAAACGACCCGGGCATGCATGTTTTCCGTATCCAAAGCCAAGGAATGTCTCGTTCTGAGTCAGGGCAGACTTTGTGTCCTTTTCCGATTTCACTTCTGCCTTGGGTGCTACGCTGTCTATATTCTTGCGCGCAATTTCGGGTTGTGCAAAACGGAAGGCATTGAAACGGCGTGCACTGGGAGAAAATTCCTGGTCGTAATGAATGGGTTTGAGAGGAAGAGCAAGAACACGTTCCGTTTGAGATGGGGACTTATGATTCTCCCTCAAAATCCCGTCTGGAAGCACAACCTAGGAAACTCTCGCTTAGCAAACACTTCGAAACAATTAGTCTCGCTAGACCAAAACTTACAGTTCACTGGATTGCTAGACTCCCAAATGGAGAAAGTCTCATAGATTCTCTAATAGCAGAGTCCACAAGTTAAAATATGAAAATTCAAGACCCACACAAAACTCGTGAGTTACTGTTACCCGTGGCTTACTTGTGAGTTACTTATGACTTACTCTCAGCTTACTCGTTAGCTCCCAACTTCCTCGCGTAGAATAAAATCCAAATCGAACCTCTCAAACGGCATATTATCTTCGTCTCTCTTTCTGAGTAAGGAGCCCTTAAGATACAACGGGATTATCTCAGTTCCTCAGCCTCTACAAGGAAAGAACTTGGAATCCTTACAGCTAAAAACGGGACCAGAAAGAGGAGAAAAGTCAGGTGATAATCCGAAACTGATCCCCATAGAACTACATGACTCTTTGGAAACCTGTGATGCATGTGAGATTAAAACATCTACTTGATTTATCGGTTTTAACTCGCTCTTACGCTGCTGAAAATTAAGACAATAGATCACGTGTGAAGCACGCGCTTGCCACGCTCACTCGGTATCTTGCGTAGCAGTCTTGATAGAGAATTGGAACCCGATTGTAACAATACTATAAGATGATCTAGAACATCGATTAACTCTTCTCTTGTTGGATTGAGAGAACAGATTCTATTCAGTATCACGTGAAGCTATTTTTATCCCACGCTAAAAAGGCACTTGCTATTGCCAAAGCACAAGCGAGAAAGGATAAACCATCTAGCTTAAAATAATACAAAGTCATAATACATAAACTCATAAACCCCGCACGCCGGCGTCCAAAAGTAACCACAGAGAGGTACCCGAAAACAATCTTTCTGTCTCAATCTGTCCAGATATCATACCCAATCCGAAAAAGCGCCCTTTAAAAACAATCTACTTGATACAATTTCGGGCAATAACTCAACCACTCTCTCACCACCCCTTTCCATCCACCCAAGTCGTATCTCTGTGCTCCCTCGTCTCCCTCCTCGGACGTTCCTGCTCCCAAGTCGTCGTCCTACTGGCCTTCCTCGGCGCAGCAGAAGGCAGAGTAGATTGAATAAAGGCCCCCTCAGGTCTCTCCCAAGTCGTCGTCTTATCGAAAGCATTAACATAGTACCTCCTTCCCTCGCTCGAATACTCAATCCACGATGCCTTCAAGTGATCAAGCAACTGAGTAAGTTCCTTGATATTGACAAGCACCTCCTCCCCATCCCTCGATTTCCTCGTCTTCACTTCAGGAACTGGAGTCTGCACAGGTTTCGATTTCTCAGCTTGTAATCGTTCAGACAGCGATTCCAAAGCATCGCAAACTTCCCATTCCACACCCGAAATCTTTCGGAAAATTTCCTTGAAGCCTGGAACTTGTGGTTCACCACTTGATCGGTCACGCCTTGGTGGATGCGCAATATTTCGAAGTCGTGGTTGGATATCAGTTTGTAAATCTTTGATTGCACGATTCAAGATATTCCGCGATGTTTCATCACCAAGATCCATTCGCGAGCCGAGGAGTTTTCGGAGGGTGAGAGATTTGGTGGTGATTGATTGGATGGTGAGAGGGAGAGAGGAGTAGAGCGCGTCGAAGGAGGTGTGTGTGCTTCCTAATCGACGAGTTGAGAGGATTGTTGTGCAGAGTTCGAGACAGAGGGTGAGTTCTGAGAGGAGTTGGGTGGTTTGTTGTTTTAGTGCCGTGGGAGACATATTTGCGGCAGGGAAGGTGTAGGTTCTGGTGTAGTAGGAAGACAGTTTGGAAGTGGGTGGCTTTATTTGATATAGTATCTGGTTCGGATTTCTATTTGTGCTTGGTTGTTTGAGATGGGGAAATCTCTGTCTTTGTATGAAAGAAAGTATGCAAGTTGGCAACCCAAAAATACGATGAATGAATGGAAAGAAAGGGCCCTCTTATGTATCAAAACAAACAGCCCATCATGATGCAACTCAACCCGATTACAAAGGGAAAACATGGCCTCTGAATGTTTTGTGTGGCTTCAGCCACCGCCGGTGTGAGATGAGGTTGAGGCTCCCTCGCCGGTAGCATGGGTGCAAAGCTTCGGTGAGATTTTGGTGCAGCCCTTTCATCCCTCCACCGAAGATTTGGGGGCTATTTTCGTGTATCGGTAACAATCTGTGTACGTAGGAAGAAGTCGTGACTCAAGAAATATCTGCACTGGCAGTTTGTAATAACTTCTCGGTGTGTAAAACACCTGCCTGAAAATCGGTGGTGGAAATTAAAAATCAAGAAGATGAAAGAGAAAGGAAACAAACAATCGGATGCATAATCACGAGCCCGCGAAAGACTCGGAAGATCTTGATTGTCTGCATATCAGCTGCAATTGCAAAGCATCCCTTTCGCGGGGTGCATATAGGCAGTGAGGCAGCACGATGGCGAAAGAGCTTCTTTGCTGTTCTGATCATGAGATAGGGAGTACCAAATTGGGCAAGCGAAGGCAGATTTGATTCTCATGGTGTGCCTGTGGTGGTTGAGGTGGTGTTGTGAAAATGAGGATTGCGATTTCAGTGTGGCGAAGCTGCCTTGCACCGCCTTACGGATTTCCCCCCATGCTCGTCGCGTGGGAAAATTCAGCCTCTATTTTTCGATTGGTTTCTTTCTGGTGTTACAGAATATTCTCATGCTTGGATCTATTCTGACGGCGTGAATTTTTGTCCTTCAGAAATGAAGTCCAGAGCAACCTTGGCACAGAGCGTCCGAATTTATAGACAAAAACGTGACTGAAACGTGACCGATGTCAAAAATGTTGAGCTTCCCGCCAAAAAGAGCAATGGAACTCGAGGGTTCTGAGAACTTCGAGTCGGGTCGTTGGTCTTGATCGTTCCTCCTCACTCAGCATACTTGCGGCAAGAAAGACCTGCCTGTTCCTGTCTTTCACAAGATTGGAAAGAATGACCCAGAGCTGCCCCATCAAGAAGTCCTTGGATAACGACGGACGAAAGGCAAATCAATAAAAAACACTCTTTAGTCTTAACCAGAAAACTCGCACAATTCAGTCATCAAATCCCTAAAATCATACACCTCGCAAACTCCCCGTTCTCCAAGTTACAACTTCGATCTCTCCTCTGTAGCTCTATGAACCCCACCCTTAACCCTAAAATACTCCTCAATCTTCCCCCTCGCAACCGCCACAACGCTCGCATCCTCAACCATAGCCGGAACCTGAACCTCCTTATCAAACTCACCATGCACAGCATTTTCCACCAACTCCCTCAACACCCTGCGTAGCGTTTTCCCAGAGCGAGTTTTAGGAATCATGCCTTTGCCTTGGATCATGCCACCTAGAGAAGCAATAGCGCCAATTTGCGTGCGGACAAGTTTTTGGACTTCGCCGAAGAATTCGTCGGTCGGGATGGCTGACGAAGGATGGTCGGGTGTTGATAAAGTTATGAATGCGAATGGGAGATGGCCTTTTAGTGCATCGGGGATGCCTACTACGCAGCATTCTGTAATTGAGGGGTGTGAGGAAATGGCTTGTTCGATGGAACCTAGAGAAGTTTTAATAGTGTTTTCCAATTTTGGGATGGAGCCCTTACCAGTGCTGAATCTATGAGCCGCAACGTTGATGATATCGTCTGATCTGGACATGACATGAATATAGCCATCGGAATCAATCATGCCAGCATCACCAGTATCAATCCATTGGCCTTCAAATCTCCTGAGGTACCCCTTGTAAAACCTTTCCTCGTCTTCCCAGAGTGTTCGAAAACCCGTTGGTGCCAAAGGCATACCAAGCACAATATTTCCCATCTTTCCATTCTCGACTTCGTTGCCGGAATCATCCACAACTCGGACATCGAACCCAGGCATCGCTTTTCCGGCACTGCCAGGCTTGATACCCAAAGTTTCAACGCCTCTTTCTTTTGTTTTGCGATCTTTTCCAGCATGAGGGACGAGCGCAATTCCTGAAATTGGAGATCCAGACTCTGAAGACCACCAACTATCGACAACCTTCGCTCCGTTTCCGGCATAATTGCGGAGAAGGTCACTGTACATAGTAACGATGCTTGGTTCTGATCTTTCACCTGCAAGAAACAAAGCCTTCAATGATTTGAGACCGCCTCTTTCGCCAATTTCTTTGAAAAGCTTATTTTCCGGATCGTCTCTTCGAATCGCTCGTAAGGCCGTGGGTGCTGTAGAAAGAATGTTGACTTGATACTCTTCGATGATACGCCAGAAAGACCCCGCGTTTGGTGTACCGACCGGTTTTCCTTCGAATAGTACCGTTGCAGCTCCTGTCAAAAGGGGTGCATACAGAATGTAGGAATGACCGACGACCCATCCGATATCCGAAGCACAAAACATCACATCCCCAGGTCCATGAATGCCAAATAAATAACTGATGGATAAATGGAGCCCCACAGCATGACCTCCCGCTTCGCGAAGAACGCCTTTTGGGAGACCAGTCGTTCCAGCTGCAGAAGAGTCAATATTGCCATTTCTAGAAGCATGTCTGAGGATGTAACAGGGCAGTGAGGAGGAAAGAACTCTGTCTGGAGGAGGGAATGGTGTCTCGGTCCTCTTAAAACAACTCGAAAGAGGGGAAAATCAATCGGAGAATACCCACATGTGTAAATGATGTAGACACCCTCGTTCGATTTGATAGGCACACAGTCAGCCTTCAATCCTCTCCCTCGGCCACTATGAACCAGTCGTTGCCAATTCCTATGTCCACCAAGTTTGTCTAAATTGTCCCACCGCAGCTGCTCTCGCTGCCATATAATTGTCTTGCTTGGCTTATGTGCCGACAGTTCGATTGCTTCGGTCATGAAGGGCTTGTATGACATGGGAGGTTTGGCACCATCAATTCCGCATGAAGCTGTGAGGATGGCGACGGGTTTCGAAGCTTCGATACGTTGAGCTAGTGATGCCGGAGCAAAACCCCCAAAAACCACCGCGTGTATTGCTCCCAGTCGTGATGTTGCGAGTAGTCCAATCAGAGCCGCTGGGATCATAGGCACTGTGGCAGTTGTTAGCATTTGTTGGTGGGATGCCAATGGCGCAAGAAACAACAAGACCCCATCCTTCCTCGCGAAAGTCAAGGCCAGGAGATAGCTCTCGTTGTTCAAACTTTCGTAATCTCCATGTTCAACCTTCTAGAACAATTGAACCGAACAAGGTTCAACTGTTCCAGGATGTTGGAACAGCGGTTGTTGGCCATCATGATTCTGCCATTGCATATAGTTGGGGAAACTCCATTCCCAAGAATGATAATCAAAAGAAATGGGATATCTTTCCCAACTCACTGTACATCAAAACCACATCTCCCCTCTTCACACCTTCGTCCCTCAAAACTCCGGCAAAGACTTCAACCTCGTCCAAGAGCTGGTTGTAGGTGTACTTCCGCTTCGTCTTCGTCACCGGACTATCGAAAATGATCGCGACATGATCTCCATGTCCAGCAAGAACATGCCTATCAACACAATTATAGCATGTAGAGATCTCGCCGTCGGGAAACCAATCCCAATGATCGTGATCAACTCCCGACTTGAGCGACTTCTTGACCCGTATGAGGGTTTGGCTGGGCTTCTTGTGCCAATGGAGGTGCGAGGCTTGCTCTGCCCAGAAAGATTCGGGGTCGGTGAGGGAGTGGGTTTGGACTTCGTCTTGGGGGTGAGGAGCCATTGTGAGATCTGGAGGTGGTTAGTCAGATCAATTAGATGGGCGGGAGGTGTTTACATATTTATCGGATAGCTGAAGACGAGTTAAAGATTAGCTCGGGTTTGAAACCTGCGAAACCGGAGAGGTGGAAGTCTTAAAGTCAAGACAAGGTTAGTAGTGTTAGTAGTTAGTAGTTCAAAGAAGAGTCCCGAGGTCATTGACAAGAGGCACATATGTACTCGTACACATGTACAAGGTAGAGCGAGAGAAGACTTCCATTGTACCCAGAATTGGTATCCAATGGCAGACGAGGCGATGCAACATCAACCTGGTACTAGCCCGGCAGAGAGCATACCTCTTACCCCGGATATGGGATCGGTCTGGAGGAGCATTGTAACTAGGTAGCATATAGGTACACTACTATCCCCCCCCCTTAAGTATATGTAATCCCCACTTTGCGGGTCCTGTGCAATGTCAAAGCGCTGAGCCAATAAGCAGAGTCAAAGTTAAAAAATAGAATGGTAAAGAAGCTTCTATTGGCTAAAAACCCTGACCTTACCAGGACTTTACACAGCCTCCCCCAGTCTCCACTCGACCCACTTTACAAATACTTAAGGGGGGGGGATAGTAGTACGTAGTAGATTGTTGGAGCATGCTTTCCCCGCTTCTCCACGTTCTTGTATGAAGCTCGGCGTGTTCGGCTCTCCAAAAGCCTTGAGTTCCGGCTCCATTTATCCGGCCTAGCTTCGGCGATACAGGCCCGTAAATCGGCCCTTCAGCCCACCCAGAAATGAACAATATTTTCTATTCTGAATCTAAGCACTTCTTCCGCAGCGAATCAAAATGATGCAATACAAGCACTGCTTGTAATGGACAGATGGCCGAGTGGTTATGGCGCGTGACTCAAGTGGCTTCTAGCTTCTTCATTGATCCACTCAATGAGTATTCTCGTAGGGCAACCTGCAGGGGTTCGAATCCCCTTCTGTTCAGCGGACGTTTAGAGAGGAAAATCTCTTTCACTTTTTTAGTTTTAAAAGGAGCTTTGTGTTATTTAAGAAGGAAATTCTAGTAATATTTAAATTCTGACTTGTAAATCACATAGTATAACTTAGAAATAATCTAGTCTTAAATAATTTTTAAATTCCAAATCTTTTTATATCTTCTTATCTTTAAGTTCTAATATTTATAACTTTAAGTTTTATAAAGTATTTAGATAAAGCTTCTATTACTTAAATCTAAGAGATAATCTAGTCTAATAGATAGACTAGATAGATAAGAACTATTATTAGATATTTATTATACTTATATAATACTTTTAGTTTTCTCGACTTATTTAATTACTAGTATTTATTATTTATAACTAAAATAGATTATAATAGTAACTTATTTAGACTATTTAAAGAATAGCTTTTAAATACTCTATTTAAGACTTAAGTAATAACTAAGAAGCTAAATTTATTAAGAGTAGATAGTTATACTAAGTTAAAGTTTAGATTACTATATTAGAAATAAGAGTTAATATAAGAATATTAAAGTTTATAGTTACTAAGATAACTTTAATAGCTTAAGTATAGTCTAATTATGACGTATTTTTGGGTTGAAAACGCTCTAAGGAGCTTGAATTTAGGAGGTGAAAACTCTGCTATATATACAGGGAAAAGGGGTCACGTGAGACCCCCCTTTTTCCGTGACACTAATATTAATAAAGAAGTAAAAGAGTAGTTAATTAATATATAAAGCTTCTAGAATAGTTATAGACTTCTTTAGAGAGTTTTTCCTCTCTAGAGCTAGTATAGTATAGTCTCTATTATACTTATATAAGCGTCTACTAATCTAGCTTTTATAGAGTCTAGTTTCTTTTAAATATAGAAAGTTTAGAAAAAGCTTATTTTATATTAAGATATAAGCTTAGATATAAATATCTTCTAATTATATTATAATAATACGAAACGTACTCTAAAGAGATATATAAGAGTATAATTCGAGAAAGTGAAGACTAGGTACTAATATAGAAGAAAAAACTAAAGTAGGCCTTTTCTAACTATAGAAGAGTAGAAAGCTATATATAAGAGATTAGATAGTACTAAAAGGTTTAAAACCTAAAGTCTAAAAGCTAATATAAGTATTAAAACCTTTCTAAATTAGATAATATAAAATAATAATAGCTATAGCTAAAAGTTAATATAAGAGCTAAAACCTTAAATATATAATAAGTAAACTCGGCTATTTAAAATAGTAAGCTATTATATTTAGTCTAGTTTAAGAATCTTAAAAATAATACCTAGTATATTACTATTAGCTTAAAAGTATTTATAGGTTCTTTATAAAAACTATATATATAAGAAAACTATAAATTAAGATAAATATATATAAATTAATTCTATATTTTTTCTTTTCTTTTACTAACTATATTTATAGAGTTCTTTTATTAATATAAACTATTTAGCTATAAAAATCTAATTCTATCTTTTATAATATAAACTAAGAGAAGACTAGAAGAGAGAAGCTTAAAAGAGAAGAGACTAGAAGCGAGAAAAGAAGAGAAGAATTAAAAGAAAGTATAACTTTATTTTTCTCAAGTATTCTTAATATATATTATTTCTCTTCTTTATATAAAAAAGAACTTCTCTTAAAACTATAAAGTTAAAGAAGCTTTGCTACTTGAACTTCTACTATTCAAGTATTAAAAATCGTTATTTTGTTCATAGCTAGACGCTTTGCCTAAAGCTAAGCGAGCTCTGAGGTAATTGGTTTTAGTTAGGTGTTCTTAAAGAAATTAAGCAGGTAATGTACCTCCAAAGGCCTTATTCTATAAGGATTTGTAGCTTATCCTCGAAGAAAGGATTAGAGGATTTCATATACATCATTTAAAACTTACTTCAAGAGAGGGTTAAGGCATTTTACGATTTTGCCACGAACTAAGGCGGTAAACAGACGGCAGAAAGCCGCCAGATCAATACACAACCAAAACAAAGAGGAATGTCAAGCCGCAACGATTGTTAAGCACTATCTACGGACCAAGACTAGAACATCGGTTGAATGATGCAAAGTTGCAGTGTTAAGAAGAGTTTTCATATCCGGCAGGAATCTATGGGCAACAAGAACTCCTCCCTTGGAATTGCTTACTCTAATTACCACTCCAGGACCTCCAAAAGTTGAAGTTAGACCTCGACCTTGTCACTTTGTTAGACAAGTACCTCATCATCAAATCAATTCTTCTGTTGCAACCAAAGCTCCTTCCCAGAATCCATTTCCCAACATTGTCAAAACCTCCTCACCTCCCAATCGTAACTGCCTTTTGGGGAAGTTTTCGGGAAACCCAACCCCCGCAGAACTTCCAGCCCAGCCTAGACCTCCCGAGTGAGAAAGACTTTAGAGCTTGTCCAGGGTTCGCTATCGCTCGCAATGTTTGAATTTCAAGTGCCATTTCCACTGACCCCTCTTGCTCCCGGGTACCGCACCTCTTCGAAACTCCATCCATGTTTTCAATACAGCAGCACGTTCAGGAAAGCATGTGAGGTTTGTAACTTTCTTATTCTCAGAGCACTGGAAGGCAGCCAAATGCGAAGTGAATCGCACTCCTATGTTAAGCCATTCAAGCCGACGCAATACTAATGCTTTGGGCCATATAGTGCAGGTCGAGTAAACAACCATGCAATCATTCAGCCAAAACCTCATTCGCTAATCCCCACCCCAGCTCGACAAGTCTTTGCCTATCCTCTTCATATCCTATTCCTCCATACAACGTCTTTTTATTCGAAATTCGAACACTCGACTCGTATTTACGATTCCTTTTGCGATACCATCCAATATTACCGATTACCTTGCACAAGAGCCAGAAATCCAATTCCCAATCCCTTTCGAGCCAAACACTCCCATAACAGCTCAGCAATTGTTTCACGCGGGCGGACAAGAAAAAACACGCCATTGTTCAAGCAAAAGGCAATTCGCAGATCTCCAATCCAGGCCCAAATCCACAACTCCCAGATACCTACTTTTGTATTTCTCACAAACCTCCCCTCAGCTGGTCTTTTCGGGAAATCACAAGAAAGAGGAAAAATAAAGGCAAAACCACACTACACTATTCAGACTGAGCGCCAAACAACTATTGGTCCCCACTCCAGCTCCAGATTGGTTTTCTGTTCCACGAATCCCAATACTACGCACAAGTTTCAAAGCCCGAATTTCTCTTACGCTCGTCCAATCTCAAACCCGCTTACGGAGCATGGCAGAAGGAAGAGCAACACTCAAGTCCAGTAAAAAACACGCTTCATTGGCTGACATCTCTTCTGGGCCAGATTCGCCTATCCCAAAAATCTGTCCTCCTCCAATCAACTCCTCAACGATTCCTAATACTACGAGTGAAGTTCATACCCCACACTCCGCATACTTAAATTTCGAGAGCGAAAAATACAAGGGGGGGCTCAAGTGTTTTGAAGGATGGAGAAATTGAAAGAAGGCAAGGGAAAAACAGACAAGTCCCAAAACAACCACTTCCCAAAACAATTAATTCCTAAAACAACCAAGTCCAAAAAACAGCCAAGTCCCAAAACAACCAAGTCCCAAAACAACCAAGTCCGCAAAAAACCACCAAGTACAGAAAAGACCCAAAAAATCAAAATTCTATCTACAACTCAATCTTGGCTCTGACAAATGAATATGGGAAAATCCACTGCCAGGTTCGTAGGATGCACCGCGTACAGGTGTTGAGTTAATAGCATCCCGCCCCAAAAACACAGGCCGCCGAAAGCGAAAACAAAAACACGCTGGTATTCAGAGGTCAGAGCATCACCCTCAGGCAGGTATAAGACTTGAAATACAAATGACAAAGGAAAAGTTTGCCTCAAGACCTCCTAAACGTCTCTTTTGGCGGCGTAATGCGCCCTCCAGTCCACTGAGACCCGCTCAGTCGGAGTGGGATCTAGGCAAAACAACAACTTCAACCATCGTTTCAATATATCCCGCTTTCTACCAACGGATTCGTGAGCGAGGAACTCGCGATCAAACGAATCGTCAGATTTTAGAGAAGCGGCCATAGTGATTGAAGCGATTTGTTTGAAGATGTTGAGACAGTGTCGTTGTGTTTGAGTTACTTCAATGGTGTTTCCCTGTCGGAGTAATCGTCGTCTGCCTTCTGAAGAAAAAAAGAAGAAAAAGAGAGCAAAAGAAAGGGGGGAGGGAGAGTTCTTATACTCTCTCCTGGAGCAGAGCAGAGCAAAGTTGATGATTCATTGTACACTGTCGAGAGATGGAATTATAGCATTGGAGGTTGGTATTCTTCTGTATGTTACATGGATTGTGGAGTCGAGTTCTGCGATGATATCGTCGACAAATGAAGCATCGAGACAAGCGCAAACTCAAAATTCTCGACAGGTGACGATGTGCGAAAACCACACCACGACGAGTTTGGATGGTAATAGAAAAATTGGAGATGGAGAGAAATGAAAACTTGAAAGGAATAGAATGATGCATAATAATATGAATTATATGATTTTCAAAGGAAGGTTTCTTGGCGGTGTAGCGAGGAAGGAAAAGGGGAGTTTGTACTAGACCCCAACCCCTTTCCCTCACCACCCCTGCAAACTTTATCTCAGAAGCTCAGGACCCGATCGATGGATTCTTAGTAACCCAAATCGAGGCCAGAATTCAACATTGATGGCATCAAGAAATATGTGCGATGTCCCGGGAGTAAAACCAGATCCCCGTCGATGCGAATAGGTTGAGATATACCCGCATTGTAGTGGTCATCAAAGGCTTCACAGTGACACTATGAAATTCCGAAAGCAAAATCGTGAGACTGAGATAATTCAAGCATTGGGGATGTATGCCATCCACGGCAGCTACTACTGATGGTAAAGATGTGGCAGGTTGCACAATGCCATCACGAGCTTTTTGAAAAGACCTTTTCTTTTCCAGACCCTCAACAATACCCTTGAAGAAACACCGAGAAGTTGAGATGAGATAGTTGCCTCAAATCAAGTGGGGAAAAGCATCTCATTGATTCGATGAAGCAAGAGCGATGCGATGCGATCATGAAGTAGTGCGAGAATGTGGAAGGACCCCTGTAAGAGTTCGATGAAGATGCACCAAAAGTTGCAACGCCATATGACCTTACCAAAATGCCCTGATAATCAGCATCGTACTTGAAAATACATGATAAGAATCAAAGCCCTGCTAGATAACATCTTGAATGAATAAGTGGAAAACTGGTCATGACAGAAGTCACAATAAAATGGCAGGCATTCCTCTCAGCAAGACCTCAGCAAAAAGAAGCCCCACCAAAATGAACCCCAATCTCATGTCTGAAGATACACAATGACAACCAAAGGATTGCGAGATGGGACAGTTCAAAGTTGCAATTGGCAACTCGTCAAGCCGTTCCTGCATCGCAGGAATTGAAATGCAGCACCCGGGCGGGATTCACGACCATAATTATGGACTCCGCTGTAGCAAGCTGATGTAGCCAATTTACTCTCAGTCGACTAGAGCTGGAGCTCTGAACCATTCCTCAAGCATAAATGCTCAACGAAGAATATTTCGTAGACCACTAAGGCGGGTTGGAAAACCATCCCCTGTCCCCCCCAAGATGGAAATCATCCCAGAAGAGCCATAGAAAACCTTAGTATAGGCCTCGACTCCTGTTGTATTAATCAAATAAAGTGAGCTAATACAAGATTGGACCCCAGCAAAGGTGCACCCAACCCGCACAGTACTAAGCCCCCTATTGTACAGTTTAAAGTACCTACTCCCACCCAGGCCTGTCACAACCTAGAAATACTTAACAAAAGAAACATAGGTACTAAAGTTTAACCCTAAGACACAATACACAAAAGAAAAAAGCCCTGGAGTGGTTCTCAGTGGCTACCTTAGACAAAGTCAACAAAAACGGAAAGAGCGACAAGACATCGAAGTCTTGCACCGCACGTGATCCTCACCCACCCCAAAGGTCCATGTATGAACCAGAAGGTGCCAACCATATGGAAGAACTCTTCGCTCACCCTGAAGTTGGCAGGGAATATCTACATGATGAATTGCAGACTAAAATACTTGGCAATGAGTAATTTCAAAACAAACATCAACCAGACACTTCCCAGTCAAAACACCACGAGAAGGTAATATGTGCATCCAAGTTTGGGGTGCAAAAATAGGTAATCAAGTCACTGAAAGCCCCGGAGTTCAAAGTCTACCTACTCCCACAAGCTACAGGAGCTTAAACACAGAAGGCAAGAACCAAAGTTTAAATCCATGCAATACTAAACTTACAAGTAGGAAAGAGCCTTTATGTTCTTCTCAGTGGACGGATATTGGAACCTGGAACGACCAAAAGGTCTTCCCTTGGTATACTACAACATATAACGACTCCACCTCCCCGCCCCTACTCATAAGAGAAAGAGTGAAGCGTACGCAGAATCTGCAGTGCCAACCTAACCGAAACCTATCAACGAAAACAGAACGAACTTCAATAATTCCAAAGATGAAAAGAACAGCGGGCGTACTTAAACAGCTTCCCCACCTAGCATTATTTTGCGGGTTGGGTTAACCTGGAAGTATAACGCGTACATAACAAAGTTCCTCAACACCCTACTTACAAGACATCATTCCCGTTCACTCAGGCTACCCACCAGCTTCAGCGCTACAAGCCAAAAACCAAACTTCAGTCCATTCAAAAAAAGGACATAAGTAGGAAAAAAACATCCGAGTTGTTTGTTCCCAAAGACTAGGGTAGGGCTTCTCAACCAGAAATGAAAAGAGCGATGGACAGGAGCATGTACACAGCACGTGCCGAGGAGACAAACAAGTCGGGTCTCTCCACTCACCTCATCCCCCAAGAGAAAATAGAAAAGTTGCTTAAAACTAGCAAGTGCGATTCCCTCCCAACAACAACAACAACATCCCAAGAAGAAAGAAAAAGAGATTTGGCCTTGCTGCAAGTAGGTACTCGCGGAGTGAAAAAGGGAAAGGGGAAAGGGAGACCATCTCGCTACAGTATCATAAGGTAAACTCTCGAGTTCAAAAATGTTTGCTTCAAGGAAAGCGCAACCGTCGTGTTTAATGCGACTGAGATCAACCTTCATCTGAACAAGAAGCCATCTCGGCAACAGAGATTTGCATCGTCAATGGATTCTAAAATCAAGCGTCTTCTCGAGAAAGTGCGTATTAAGAAAGAACAGCCAGCTTATTAGCATACCTCATAAAAGAAAGTGCATTGGAAGAAATGGTGTCATATCTAACTAGCTCTGGGATAGTGGTACACTGGTAGGGAACCAAACAATAGCCACAAACATATTTCATCATGACTATTTGTAACGTGCCTACCGATAGTAATCCTTCCCATGCCTGGGTAACCCACAAACAACATTTTTACGTGGAAAGTAGAGCTATCCATAGGTTACCTAGGGATCGTATGTTCTATTACCGGGTAAGCCGTAAACCGGACTGCCTTTCTCGCGAGAGGAGCTTTTCGCGGAAATAGCACCAAAATGGTTACTCGGGAATTGCACGACAATCAACTTGATCTTCTATACCTACGAATTCTCCAAATGTCATGATTGAGAAAATTGGGTATATTGGCAGTGGAAGTGAGCAAACCAAGTACCTTCTACGCACTAGTATGCCATGGAAAAAGAAAGGGGGCACTTCGTGAGTGCGAATTTCTAGATATTTCTTTAGCAATTAGTTTCTAGTTTTACAGTCATTTGGGATATTATACATCTGAGAAGAGGAGAGAAAAGGGGGTATCGACTTTTTGGAACATTTCCCCCCCCCTTATACAGGTAGCAACTTTTGCTTAGCATAATGCGAAGTAGCAGAATCAACCACATTCTGCAATAACATGGCCACGGTCATAGGACCAACTCCACCAGGCACAGGAGTGATATACGAAGCAACCTCAACAGCACTCTCATAATCCACATCGCCAGTAAGTCTCCAACCAGACTTCTTAGTCTCATCTGCTATTGAGTTAGTACCGACATCAATCACCACCGCCCCGGGTTTTATCCATTCCCCCTTGACAAAATTGGGCACTCCGATGGCTGCAACTAGCACATCGGCCAGTTTGATAATATTCTCAATCCCGACGGTATGCGAATGGCATACAGTGACTGTGGCGTGTGCATCTTTTAAGAGATAGCTGACTGGACTTCCAACGATATTACTTCTTCCGAGAACAACAGCGTGTTTCCCTTTGAGGTCAATACCTGTTTCTTGGAGAAGTACCATTACACCTTTTGGCGTGCACGGTATGAAGATGGGTTTTCCGCCACGTTTTGCCAGTTCCCCGATGTTGTTTGTGCCGAAGCCGTCGACGTCTTTTTCGTCTGCGACTGCGGAGGTGATGTTATACTCGGAAATGGCGTGGGGAAGGGGTAATTGCACGAGGATTCCGTGCACTGCTGGATCTTTATTGAGACGGTTTAGGGTCTCGAGGAGTTCGGTTTCAGTGACTTGTTGGGGGAATTGGAGGAGTTCGCAGTCGATGTTGGCCTGTGGTAGTTAGTTTTCAGTTGAGTGATGTATGGTTGAGTCATATCTACTTCTCGAGCAGCTTTCAATTTCATGCGAACGTAGGTAGCTGTGATTTGTTAATTCAAAGTATTTTGCGGTTCTTCCACAAGGACAACCTACTTGAATCGGATCTTTCACCAACTAAAAGTACAAATGTTAGCATTCATCTATATTTTGAAGTAAACAGTGCGGGGTGTACCTTGGATGATCTTGAGGCAAGGCTTGTAACTGGGGTTGGTCTTTTGAGTTTCTTCAATCTCCGAACGCAGTCTCTCCCGTATGGCCTTTGCCGTAGCAGTACCATCGATTTTGATAGCCGTCATCTTGATGGTTGTGCGGGGAAGTTGTCTTTTCGCTTTTGGTGGTGGTGTTGAAGGAGAAAAAGTTGTCGAGGTGGGGGTGAAAGAACGCCGGTGGGGTGTCGAGGCTGCGAATTCCAACTCGGACGAGGCTGAGACGGCCTTACTCCGGCTAGAGGGCAAGGGGACAGCGAGGCTAGAATTTGCCCTTGAAACCCGCGACCAATTGGTATTTGCTCTAGTCGATGAAGGTATCGATAAAGGTCGAGACAATGACTCGAAAGGATGAAGATGAAGATGAAGATGACTACACCATCGCACTCGTATGGGCATAATCGCGTACTGTACTGTACTGTACTGTACTGTAGTCAAACAAGCGCGCCGCAGTTTCGAGGGTATACGCGTAAGAGTCACACAAGGATGAGTCTTTTATATCGGAAGGAGTGGAAGCCGTCGATTAAGTTGCATTAATGGGTGACTCCTGTGAGTCAATTCCCATTTTACCTAAGCTAAGGAATTAGATTAGGGGGTTTTGGCTGTTGTAGTGTCGCTTTTCTGACTCTTCAGAACTCATCATCAGCTAATTATAACTGCCTTAGGCCTAATTCAGTTCATTTCAGCCCCCTGCATGATATCATAACTTAGCGGGCCAACTGCGGGCCAGCTGCGGGCCAACTGCGGGCATTACCAAAGCAAAGCCGCCACCAGCTGATTGGCTGCGTCTCCCACGACCAAACATTTCCATTTTGCCCCGCGAACTTTCTTAGCACTTTCTGCGCAGCGCAGAGCAGAGCCGCCTTGCGAAAATAAATACAACTACCCCCCGCACCCCCCGTCCTTACCTTACTACCACAACAGAATCGCAATCGCAAACATGAGACCCATCTTACTCCAAGGACACGTGAGTTGCTGCTCTTTCACCCTCTGGACTAGTTTCTTGGATCATTTCTAACCTGCTATCATAGGAACGTGCCCTCACACAAATCAAGTGCGCACTCCTCCCACTGCCGGCGCATAACCTCTATATTGACCTCCCCGTAGATATAATAGAGATGGCGATCTCATCTTTTCAACCGCCAAGGATCAGCACATCTGCGGTTGGTACGCACACAATGGAGAGCGATTAGGAACATACCATGGCCACCAGGGAGCTTTGTGGACCGTCGACGTCGACCCAACCAGCACGCTCATCGCCAGTGGCGCCGCAGATAATACCGTTCGACTATGGGATATCAAGAGTGGAAAGTGCTTAAATGTCTGGGATTTCGATACCGCCGTCAAGAGAGTCGAGTTCAGCGAGGATGGATCACAACTGTTGGCCGTCACTGAAAAGCGTATGGGTTTCTTGGGTACAATCGTCGTTCTGGATATCAACCTTGATCCTGAGGGAGAGCAGACCACCGAGAAGCGAATGACCATCACCTGCGAGGATGCCAAGGCCACTGTTGCTGGATGGAGTTACATGTCAAAATATATTATCGCAGGTCACGAGGACGGAACTGTCTCGCAGTACGATGCCAAGGTAGGACTGCTCATGAAGGAGTTATAGAGTTCAGTCGTGCTGATCATATTACCAGAGTGGAGAGCAACTCGACAACACCCAGGTCCACGAGGTCGATATGTTAATCACAGATCTCCAATGGTCCCCAGACCGAACATATTTCATCACCGCCTCAAAAGACAAAACTGCAAAGGTAACACCAAAATTATCATTCTCAAGATAACCCCTACTAATAAATTCCCAAAGCTCATCACCGCAAAAGACCTGGAAGTCCTCAAGACCTACCCAGCCGACACCCCCTTAAACAGCGCCTCCATCACCCCCAAGAAAGACTTCGTCATTCTCGGAGGTGGACAAGCAGCCATGGACGTCACCACAACCTCAACCCGACAAGGTAAATTCGAAGCCCGCTTCTACCACAAGATTTTCGAGGACGAGATTGGCAGAGTCAGAGGCCATTTCGGTCCTTTGAACACGGTCGCCGTCGACCCACAAGGAAAGGGATACGCTAGTGGTGGTGAGGATGGATATGTTCGTGTACATCAATTCGACAAGGGATATTTCGACTTCTCATATGAAGTTGAGAGACAGGCACGGGCGGCGTTGCAACAGTAATTCTTCTGTGTCTATATTCATCGAGAATTGTGCTTCATGAGGGTGCATTTTTTACGGGCGTTTTACGGATTTTTCTTTGACTTTCGTGAAAAAGAGACTTCTAAATTTTTGCTAGAGATGAAAATCCAATTATTAGAAAATTTCCCCTTCTTTTACAAATCTTTTCCTTGGAGGCCGAAGTCGGTCTGTTCGCTCTACATTCCAAACCCATGAACGAGCCTCCAAGCGACCCCCGTTTTTCTGTCTACTCGCGTCACTTTTCTCCCCCACTCACTTCAACGGAGCGTCTTATAGTCGCTTCCAAATCCTCAACCACTGAAGTCAGTCTGTTTTTCTACCACCCACCCACTCTCCACACCACGTACCTACTCCTTAAACTCTCCCCTCAACAACCCCCCGCACGACCCCTTCCAAATCCTCCCCTTCTAACCCAAGCAACTCGTTTCCCAGAACCTCATCCCTCTCAAAATCACTTCCATACCCCTCCCCCAGAAAGTTGACATGTAACAACAACGCGGCCCCTGCGAAATCACCTTTGGATAATTTCTCCCCGCCTTCCTTCCCTGCTTGCGCCAAGGAGGTGTGTGTGATGTTCCATGGCTTACTTTCTCCTTGGGTTTCGCATTTTCCTTGGGCCGAAGGGTGTTGATTTTTGCGGAGGTTGAGGTGAAGATGGTACTTTGGAGGACAGAAAGGATTTTGGATTGGGAAGCGGTGAAGGAGTGGATGTAGATGTATTTGTTGGATGGATGGGAGAGGACGGCGAGGAGTGCGCGGGCGATTTGGGGGATGGTGCTGTGGGTGAAGGGGGTCTCGGAGGCGGGGGGGTGGTAGAGTGTTGCTGTGTGGGTGGGGAGGGAGATGCCGTAGAGGGAATTTTTGAGGCCCTGTTTTTTTGGTGTTTTGGTGGTTAGTTTTTCTCGTTCTTCTTCTTCTTCTTCTTCTTTTGACTCCTGGGGGTTATGAGAAGAGAAGGTGGGAAATTTAAGGGTAGGGGGAATGAATAGAGAAGGGGAGGGCAAAGTGGAAGGGGAGGAAAAAGAGGATGTTAGGAGGAGAAAAGAACTCACCCATTCGAAAAATGTCCCGGTTGCGATACCCGTCCATGTCATCCCTTTTCCCTCGTGTTTCTTGAGGTAATCAATTACTTCCTTCTTCACGGCCCCCGCACTTCCCCATAGCGCAGCTACCTTGGGGTTCAGCGTGTTCTCCCGAATTCAGAGGGCATGAAGCGTTGGACTCCAAGGGAGAGAGCTAGGTCTATGAAGAGGAATTGGGAGGTCCAGGTGTGGTGGTTTAGGGTGCAGAGTATTGCGTCTTGGGAGGTGAATGCTGGGGTGAGTGTTTGGATGTTCTGCGGGGGAGGGTTAGTTTCTGAGGTGATGTGACAAGGAGAGGGTAAGAGATGTGAAGGTTGGGAGGAAAGGGGTTCAGAGAGAAAAGAGGATAAAGGATAGATTTGGGCAAGAAGGGGTGATTTTTTACATCGTAGCTGGAGCGGAAGACTTGAACTTCTGGGGGGAAGACGGCTGTTGATTCGGGGCGAGTGAGGACTGAGAGGTTGAATTTTTGGGAGGCGATGAGGGTTTGTAGGACGGAGGAGCCGAGGTTACCGCTTGCCTGTTGTTGGATGGTGGTTAGTTTTTGGCTTGCTTTGGATTTGGGAATTGGAGAGGGGAGATTTGGAAGAACTGGTGGGTGGGACGGCTTACCCCTATGAAGAGGATGTTTTTGATTTCTTGAGACATTTCGATTGGTATGTAGGAGAAAGAGCATAGGTGCTGAGCTCTTGGTTTGAGAAGAGATTGGAAAGTGCAGTGACTGGAGTAGATTTGCTCTTCATATTGGGGATCTTTGTTATTCCTTATATAGACTCAATTGAGATCTCTTTTGATTCTCTTGAAGTCAAATCTTGTTACGATCTGTATATGAATATCTTCATTTTCTGACATTTTTCTACTCTTGTCAGAATTTTCTCAATGTCGGAAATTTGGGTGTGTTTCTGACACTTTTCTGACATTCATTCTGACATCTTTTTCCTGACATCTTGGAAAAATTGTTTAACACTGTACTAAAAAGGTACGATGAGGGGTCTAGTATGATTCAGTTTTTGTGACAAGGCCTTGTGAGGAAGCTACCTTCAAGTAGCCAGTGGGCTAACAAATATTTGGGGACCAAAAAGGAGTTGTGAGTAAACTATCAAAATGCGAGTAAGCCACTAAATATTTGGCGAGTAAGCTATTGAACTTCGAGTAAGCTAGCCAATATTTGGCCCCCAAAAATAGCGAGTAAGCCATTAATAATCGAAAAATGGAGGAATTGTTCCCATTTAGATAAAATATATTCTCATGGGTTTACGTAGAAGGATGATTGAGAATCTTACTGTACTTGTACTTATCGTGAAGCTGCTTTGAACTCACTTCACATATGGAGAACATGATCTTGGACCCCAACGATAAGGTGTTCCTCTACTTCAAATTCTAATCCTTCAATATTGTGTTGGTAAGCGATTTGCGTTTTACGGAGTTACCCCGCTCTACAGGTAGAAAAAAAAAGGGTGGAAAAAAGGGGCCGATTTTGACACCCCTCAACAGGCCACAAAATCAAGTAATACTCATAAATTAGAAGATGGAAGAACTATAGCAGTGAATGAATAGAATTAGAGAAGCATTTCTAGATTTTTTTCACATCTTTGCCAACGTCTTTTAGAGGTTAGAAATAACTATCTTATAGACATCAAAATCGGCCTGGTTTTACCTACCCGTAGGGCCCCGCTGTCGTCATCAATTTAACCCCACCATTCACGTCAACACTCTTTCCACTCAACCAGCGCGCGATAGCTTCAAAACGCATAATAACTCTCTTCTTTAATAAAGAGAAACAGTTCCACAATTGCAAACTCAAACGCTTCCAATTTCCCCAAGTCACCCTCCATTCAGAAACCCCGGCATCATGGCTGAAACCATGCGCGCAGTCGGTTCGTCCCCTTCCCAATCATAAAATATATAAACCAAAACTGCTAACACCGTCCCAGGAATCAAAGATTCCAAAGGCCCAGCCTCATCCCTCTTCATTGACTCCATTCCCAAACCCAACGCCGGCCCAGGAGAAGCCCTCGTTAAAATCAAAGCCTTCGGTCTCAATCGCATGGACCTATTGCAACGACAAGGACACTATCCCGTTCCAGCCGGCGCACCCAACACTCTCGGTGTTGAATTCAGCGGCACAATTGAGAATCTTGGTCCCATAAAAGAAGGATTTGGGGATGCAAGAGAAGGTTTTAAGGAGGGTGATGAGGTTTTTGGATTGGCGTATGGAGGTGCTTATGCGGAATACATTGCTGTCAGTACGCATATGCTTTTGCATAAGCCGGGGCATTTGAGCTGGGTTGAGGCTGCCGGAATACCCGAGGTGTGTTTATTTTCCTTCCAAGAAAAGGAACGAGAAATGTTGATGAAATATAGACATGGATAACAGCAACCCAAGCTCTTCACCTAATCGGCGAATTTAAACCAGGCAACTCCGTCCTATGGCATGCTGGAGCATCAGCAGTCTCAATATCGGGAATCCAGCTCTCCTTACTCTCTGGTGCCTCGAAGGTTTTTGTGACAGCTGGTTCCCAAGAGAAAATCGACTTTTGCGTCAACACCCTCGGCGCAACAGCCGGATTCAACTACAAAACCCAAAATTGGTCCGAAGAAATCATGAAAGCCACAGATGGAAAAGGAGTAGATGTCATCGTCGATTTCGTCGGCCCCTCTTATTTCCAAGGTAATCTCGATACTGCGGCTGTGGATGGACATGTTGTGATTTTGGGATTCTTGAGCGGAACGAAGTTGCCTGCTGGTGTGGATATTACGAAGCTCGTAACGAGACGGGTGAGATTTGAGGGAAGTAGTTTGAGGAGTAGGAATTTGACGTATCAGGGACGATTGAGGGATAAGTTGGAGGGGTACTTGGATGGCTTTGAGAGTGGGAAGTTGAAGATTTTTGTGGATAAGGTGTTTAAGTGGGAGGATGTTGTGAAGGCACATGAGTATATGGAAGCGAATAATAGTATGGGGAAGATTATTTGTACTATTGGGGAGGTGTAGTCTGTTTCATGAGAAGAGGAAAGGACGAATGTCTTATTAATTCTATATGGCAGCTTAGTGATGAGATAAGTTCAGTGAGCTGGTCTATCCTTTTTGTGATTTTGGTAAAGTATATACATATCCAACATGAGAACAACTAGTAGTGTGAACAGGAACATTTCAATTAATTACTTTTATTTCTCGGAGGCTGGTCCGAGGCACTGGTCGCCATTTATATACCTGATATAACTTGCACTTGAATCAAATCAAAGCATAAACTTACTGTTACTTTATTGTACTTGGAAACACTTTCCGTCTTCCATGTTATAGTAGATTTTCTTTCTCAACAGCAATAACTTTCTACTATCAAAATACTTCTTATTTTCATCGTCAAGGTTTTTCGTTTCTTTTTAAAGCGCAATCAGACCGCCGTAATTAATGTAACACACGGAATCTTAATATCTCAGATATAGAAGCTCCGCATAATTGATCTAATCTTTCAAAATTCGAAAGGGAGAATGAACTTTTGGTCGCTGAATTTCTCAAGAAAAAAGAAGAAAAGAAAGGTTTGGGAATGTCAGTAGCTAGAGCACCACACTCTTGGGTGCTTAAATTGTACAAGAGAACAGTGCAATATAAAATGGGATTTGACATGTCTTTGATTTCTTGTTTTACACTACTAGCAAGCAAACGGAGTGGACCCGTTTCGAATTTTAGTCTGACACAGACCCCCTTCCATCCAACCTCAACTCCTTCTCCATATCTTCATATATTCGTCCATCATCGCGCCCTCTTGATCGCAACCCCGGAATGCGATGTACCAAAGAACTCAAAACCAAGCCCGCGATGACGGACCATGGCAACAACGTCTTCAGCGAGAGAAGGAATCCCTCTGATATGGCGGCCACCGATATACCACCTAACAGCGCCAACCCTATTATATGATCCTGATATCCATCTTTTCGATGAGAATGTCGAAATGCAGTTATTGCAAAGGCGAAGGTGATGCATGCGATGAGAAAGAGAGGGGGTGGAGGGTCGTCAACGATTCGTGTGCATGTTCTCTGTCATTGATTTGTTAGCCAGAATTTGAATTGCAAGTGCGATTCGATCTCACTAACCAGCATGTTCTCCAAGTTTTTATGTTTCGCTATGCT
The DNA here is from genome assembly GCA_001414345.1 of Hymenoscyphus infarciens. Lineage (NCBI taxonomy): Eukaryota > Fungi > Ascomycota > Leotiomycetes > Helotiales > Helotiaceae > Hymenoscyphus > Hymenoscyphus infarciens. The sequence goes on along the minus strand of LLCB01000301.1, from coordinate 38,774 downwards.
TTCTTGAATTCTAGAATTCGAGCTCTCTATCAAACTCCCTATCGCTCGACTAAAACGTCCCGTGGCTATCTTGTCCTCGTGGCGCAGCCAGTCGTTTTTCCACAGAAAGCTAGACCTCCCATCTGAATTACATTGCGGCAGTGGGCAGAAGCGCTGTATGATAACAGCGCTTCCGGCTGCTACGGACAATGAACCTCCATTGCTCTTTTTGATTGAATTTCTACTTCTGGGTCGGTGTTTATCTTTTCGCTCCAGGTTTTTCGTATTGTTTGCGAGTATTGAGGGGTTTGGAGATCCTGGGGTTTGTATTCGATCACACATTGCCAACTCGATGAGCTCGGTGAGAGGACTTCGTAAATCGCCGTGGGATCGTTCTCAAACTTCGGGTTGAATGGAGATTTCAATGGGTTTGGATTGCGAGGAGGTGGAGGCGAGGAATTATCAGGCGAGATGGGTATTGGGGTGTGGTTGAGGATCCAAAACCACGATGCCGTCAATCACTCGCTTAACAGCCTCACTTTCTGTTCAGCTGGGCAGAGCCTCGTCGCTGCGGAGATGAAATTCTGACAATTCGTCCCTCACCCCTCCGGCCTTCGATTTCGTTGCTCTCACCGACCCAACACAACTATCCATTCATTTCCAGATTTACAACCCTCGCTCTAGCAACAACCCTATTCGGCTTCTCACATTCTTTCCCACCTTCCGAGTTCCCCCAGCGTTCAACTTCTTGTCGGAGGACGAGGCGATCGGCAACGATGACCCCACCCCAAAAGCCGCAAAAGTTGGGCATGGATCAACTCTGGATCCAGCATCAACAACAAAATGCAAAATCAACCAAGAGTTGGGCTTGCAAATTGTGTCCGGAGCGCCGCATTTTCACCAATTGCGAAATTCTCTGGCAGCAGGCTTTGGAAGACCACAGTGATTTGCTACCATGGGACGAGAGTAAACTACGTCGTTACCGCACTAGATTCGAGGCTGGATGTTTGGAAAAATGGTTAGTTCTAACTCTCTCTCAAAAAAAAAACCAACATCACAAACGAAACCCCTTCTTCCCTTTCGACGAAGTATTCATTTTCAATTCCTTCTCACGATCGACTACTTTACAGAGCTATGCTAATTGCCTTCAAGTACAACTAAAATACCTTTAGAACCTCGCAGGTCCATCCCGGAACAATCCCCACGAAATAAGCGGCCACTGAGTTCGCCAGCAGTAAGGCGGAGCTGCAGCCTTGCTAGCTTGAGGGACTTGAACATCGAAAGTCCTGGCGCCAGTGAGGATGTAACCATGAAAGACCTCTCAGACGAAAACTGTCAACAACCGAGCAGAAAAAGACACGCATTCGATGAAGGAATTAGTCCCGGGTCAACTACTCCCTTCCGCGACTCGTCTACCTCGTCGCCATCCAGAGAAATAAAGAGCGGAAGGGCCAGTGTTGAAAAGAAGGGGCTATGGGCACCAATGAATGGCCCCGATGTTCAAATGCAAAGGTCGAGCGCTCAAGCACTTCCAAAAAAGGCTCACAGGTCATTCACGTCATCGCAAAACTCGGTGACCCAGAACCAGCAGAACCTATCACCGGCATTATTTGGGAGATCTTCACAAAGTGGTCTTCAAGGTTCTTCCCGTGAAGACATCAGGCCTATATCTCAAGAGCAGCTTGTGTCAGAAGTAAAGGGTATATATGCAGGGCTAGTCATAGTTGAAGCCAAGTGTATTGAGGTGGATAAGAAGCAAGCTGCTTTGCCCGAAGCTGGTAGCCCCTCAAAGTTGAAAAACGAACAATGGCAAGCTCTTATTGCATTACACAGGACTTTATTACACGAGCATCATGACTTCTTACTAGCTTCACAACATCCCTCATCTAGTCCAGCCCTGAGGCGGCTAGCTTCCAAGTACAGTATGCCGAGGCATGGAATCCATTCTTTTCTTGAGCTTTTACGGTATCGCCTGCCGACTTCTTCGGGCCATATGCTCGACTTTATTCATATGGCTTATAGTATTATGGCTCTTTTGTACGAGAAAGATCTTCAGGATACTTCAGTCGAATGCCTTGGTAATCGAGGCAGATATAGGGTGACAATTGACAACGGCGCTGTTGGGAATCGTGTATGGACTGGTTTCACTCAGCATTGATATAGAATGGCAATAGAAGACGACGAAATTCGAGAACTGGAGTCAGAACACAAAAGGCATCGTCAATGTGGTCATTTATATCACCATTTGGATGTTATATGTCAACATGATACTCTCCAGCAACTGTCTATCTACGGCAAATCTAATCAACCACTGGAACACCTTCATGTGCACCATCAAGAATTCAGGCGCAATGACTGCGAAAATTTGGAAAAAGATGACATCAAATTGAATTCGATATATCGTGTCATTGAAGTTGCAATAAGGGTGATTTTAAAACTGATCCAGAGTCACAAACACCTCTTTACAGTTGCTGGAGTACTTCCACTCCTTCTCTTTCAAGGCACAGCTGCTGCACCATTGGACCGGAATCCTTATGATGAAAGCAGGGTTGGATTTGGGACGTATTGGAAAGAGCAATATCTCCATGTTACGGAACAATCCGGCCCGTTGCTCTTGAACACCGCTTGGGGACTTTTCCTGTCTACAGCCTACTTTGTTATCACGTATTGCGACCAGGGCAGATGGAAAGGAGCCGATCTTTTATTGATCACTATGAGCATGGTCTCGGGTGGTTCATTTTTCGTCGGAATGGGCGACTGGCTTACTGGGTGGCAACTTTCACTGCTGTGGCTTTTCAATGCCTGCCTCAACATCAAGTTTTTACAACAAAAGCTATCGGACTTTCCGAAATCTCGACAACTAACCGCCTTCGTAATTGGATCACTTGGATTCGCATCAGCGGGTATCCTTGCACTTTCCATCCCCGCCCCAAATGGCCGATATCAAAACCCGTGGATTCTCGCAAATATGTTGGTTACACCAACCACAACATTCTCATGGTTAGTCGTGTTCCAAAATACTGGGGTCGCCAGAGGCTTTGAGGATGGGAGCTACCACGTTCATGTGTTGGGGTTCTTCAAGAATACGGCGCTCGCGGCATTATTATTGGTGTTGTTAATATCCGTGTTGGGAAAGAACTAATTTTGGAGGCCATACACCAAAAGAAACCCTGGCGGAGAATCATGGGACTATTGGCAAACCACGGTCAAAGCGATGGCCTTTACCTCAACACTCGCAACTATTTCTCTGTAGGCGCGTTTTCCACCTTCCTCCATCTTTGCTCACGAATCTCAACGACAAGCTCTTATCACGCTGCATAAAACTTTATTACATGAGCATCATGACTTCTTCCTGAAATCATCTCATGACTTCTTCCGAGCCTCGCACAATGCCTCTTGCAGCCTTATGCTAAATCATCTATCCTCGGAACCCGCTACTTTACATTACGTTTGTCCTTAATTGGACTTCATATGACGAATCCTCATCCCACCTAGGCTGATGTTGTCCGGAAAACCTTTCCTGCACTCATCTGCCATTTCCTCGATGCTACTACCATCATCAAAAATGCATCGTGAGAATATACGTTAGACTACTTGTTCCTCCTATGTGTAAGGACTCGTACGTCCGAGCTTGTTCTGAATCGAGGATACTCTCCATCGCACTTATTTGCACCCTGTACTTTATTAGGAAATCAATCGAGTGCGGAGGTAGTCTGAGATGGATCTGCTCCTCTTTTTGTGTACAAATACGTTTACGTTGGGGGAGCGAACCCCCACTATGATAGATATGATAATAAAAATAAAACTACGTTCAGGCATGAGGGATCTAATGAATGGCTAATTTGTGAGTATCCACCATCGCGTTATCACAGTTTCAATGGCGCCTCCTATGTTTGTGACTTTCATGTTCATGTATTCTCTATCTTAAAAAGACAAAGAAGAAAACAAGAAATTAATTCATAATTACTCTGCTACTGATGTTTGACTCGTACAATATCCTGATATTGATAATTGACTAAAACCAGAGTAGAGAGCTCCAGGGTCGTACCTGGTCTCGCCTTACCCGAACTTTGCTTAATTATGGGGTTGGTTTTTTGAAAGCAAGCCAGTGAAACCATTTAATTCCTTAATGTGGGGTTTAAAAAAGGCATGTGGTGTAGCACTGCTTAAACCTTTGTTTTAAAAAAACAGTTCCGCGTAATAAACTCGAAAGGGGGCATTTCTCGATTTCGTGTTCGTCTGAGATCTATCTTTTAATTTTAGTCTTCTTGGACTTTCTTAAACAACCGCGGTGTCCCAAATTCATTCACTACTACCATTACCATTGCATCCACGTGTGTATTATCAAAAGGAGTAACCAAACTCATATCAGTGCCAAGATATCCCCATTTCAAAACGCTCATTCTGGAAACATACGTGAGATAAATACTAGTTCAAAGATCACTTCCCTTGTAAAACAGCAATGCCATCACATTCGGCGCAAAATTGAAATCTATTCATTGCATCCTATGCCAGAAAGCGATCTTGGCCGGCATGAAACCAGCTCCAAGATGAACAAATCGTCCGTAATCCATGCAAAGTAAAACTTGTTCGAGTTAATCTCCTCACGTTTGCAAAACAAGCGTTTTGGATCGAAATTACGGCCTTGCGGGTGTAATCTAGAGATTGGGAAGTGCGAGTCGTTCAGGGGGCACTCACCACAACACGAGGGAAAAAGATGCTGTACTGGACTTTGTTACATCTCCTAGCTTCTTTGTATACTTGAGTCAGTAATTTTAGAGTTCGCTGATTCTACTACTACTTTAAAGTGTCAAGTGGATTTCTTTCAATGGTATACAGATTCAAAGCTCTATTTAAATACCATTCATTTAACTTGAATAATCGAGAATACAAGCAAACGAAGTATGGATTTCTTTAAATTTACATTGTATAACTGAACAATACACATTTTGTTTAAAAGATCAACGACATATTGACAATGAAATCATGTCAAGAAAGTCGGAGTGTTCTTGGAGCTTGTAAATCTGAGTTTACACCTTTGTTATGTAGCTTATAGAGATAGAATTAATTAATTCAGCAATGGGTAAGCAAAGCATGAAAGATCTCGTGGGCGAAGGATATAAAATTGAGGCCATGTTCGGAGGCTGAGAGGGCGGAGTAATGCTGAATCACCAACCCCATTGGTGTGAATCACATCGGTCGCTCTCTGATTAATATTTGATATCCAACGAGCCAGCTATGCTTTGAACCTCCGTCGACACCAACCATCCGCCACATTGATTTAGCCTCAAAACTCCATAAACAACAATGTCATCGTTTGAACACCGGTGTTCGATTTGTACGGATCCTCTCTATTTTTCCAGCCTCGAAACACCTCTAAGAGTTCTCACATTAAAGGGAGAGGGCATGCAAGTCATTTCTCAACTTGTCATTCTCGAAGATTTACTTTCCAAAGTTACCGGAGGACCAGGCCAAAAATTGAAACCTTGCCAGTACTTCGACGTTATTTGCGGAATCGGTAGCGGCGGATGGCTAGCAATTCTTCTCGGAAAAGTTCATATGGATATCAAGGCATGTCTCCGGGAATGGTCTACCCTTGCACCCGCTCTTTTTTGCCCCAAGAAAATGGTGGACCACGATAAGTTTCGTGCTGAAGTTAACCATCTCGCTAGACGACCTGACATAATGAGCGCACTCCGTGATACAAGCCGTCTTCTAACAGACGGTATTTGTCCGTGCAATCATCACCGCCATCGAGCCCGTCATGTTTTTGTTGCAGCTTCCTCTCTCGAAAGTTCCTCCAAGCATTATGTCTTCCGCTCCTACCCTACACTAGAGCGAGAGGACGTCGTCCTGCCCGGTGCGAGCGCTCGCCTAGATTTCACTACAGGCGACGCATTTTTTGCTACGGGTTCGACGGAGTACTTTACGGCCCCATGTGGCGTGTTCATAGCTGTTTTTCAAATGGTAATACTCCAAAATAAATTCCCAAATACAACAAACATCAACCAAATCGCTGCGGATGAAATTTGGGCACTCTACGGAGCCGGAAATGTGAAAGGATCAGTCTTCGTCAATATCGGACCAGGTCCTCCATGCTCAAAAGACATCAGGAAAATTGTAGGCCTAGTACCTTGGTTATTTACTCCTAAAAAGCCAACTCCAGATTATGGTGTTTATCCGGAAGGCTTTATACGACAATTTCGCATGGTCCCTAAGCAAGCAAGTGCAGGTTCGGTACGGAATGACACTTTGGTCTCAGACACTGTTAAAAAGGCTACGAAGCGGTATTTAGCAGCTGAGGATGTGGCTCTTTTGGTAGAGCAATGCGCCCGGGCGATCATCTCGACGGATGCAACTGATTCGAATGGTTCTTCTTCAGTGGCTGCAACTGTCCCAAGTCCACCAGGCACTCTGGCTATGGACTTTGTTAACGATCCTCCACCAAGATATTGGCCTTGATGTTTGGGGTCATCCATCCATCCTTTTCGCTCATCTAGTATACTCCCCGACTCGAATGCTCTGAGCTGGCTTGTGGGTATTGGCAAGCTTTTGGAAACAAGGCTGAAGCAAAGGGGTGTGGGAGGGAAGAATTTTGGGGGAATCCACTACCATTACAATCTGACAAAGACTAGGGGGTCGCCCCCTTTTCCTTTTTAGCAGCCAATAATTCCTTCTGCTTCTTTCTCTCTTTGATTCCAGTATTAATGTTGAAATGTGCCTGATGAATATCCTTGTATAACTGACCAGCCGTGATGCCATTCAAAGGGTTTGGAAAAGATCCCGTGATCTTCGTAGTAAGTTGATCGGTATTCACGGGGACTGGTGAATGAGCTCGTAAAACGAAGACGATAGAATAACGATATCGAGGGGTTGATGTTGCTTCTGGCGTTGGAGCAGGATAGGAACAAACTCGATGGCCACCAGATTGATATCTGAAATTGGAGAGTCGTTCCAGCTGACGACCTACCATTACGCAGCCAGCTGGTTCTAGGAAGGTTTTCTCAATGGGAAACCAGAATTGTGAATTCCGGTTCCAGACCTCTAAGCCGGGAGTCTCTCCAATAACAAGAGAAAGCAAACCCAAGTCTCGATGTGCTAAAGGTTCATTTAGTAAGAGCCACACACCTTTCTCCGTAATGGACAAGAAAATGACTTACCTTCAGCAACCGTCTTCATCTCAACCTCACTAGAGTTACTCTCATACCGAAACAATCGAAGCAAAGTCGCAGTTTTATCAATTCCCAACTTCACACAAGGTTCCGAATAAGCCCCCAAAGCATGGGGAGGCAAGTCCAAACTTTCCGCTATACGTTTAATCAAATCATCCAGAAGACCTCCTGCAACCCCCCAGAAAATGTCTGCAGCATCCTTTAATTCGTCTGGTATTCTCTCCAGACTTCGAAGTGTGATGAACTCTTTCTCGCCTGGAACATGGTTCCATCCTTCTTCTGTCCCCGACTGGGTCCTAAATTTCTCCTTCTGCTCAACGGGTAGATCGAAGAATGCTTTGCTGGCTTGGAAGAGATTTTGAGAGGTATTTTGGAGTTGATCGACGGGTTTATCGAATGTGATTTTTGACCAGCCTTGGTCTGAGAGGGCGAACCTGTGTTCTGGGAGTATGTGGGGTAATTCGACTGGGTTCAACGGAGGGAGACCGTTGGGTTGAGGCTCCACCTTGAGTGCTTTCTTGCGACTTTTGGGGAAACGAAGGCCCGCTGCAACGGCTTTTGCTTTGATATTCGCAAGGAAATGCATGTCTTGAGGTCGTGAGGTGAGCTGATGTAGGTTGCCCAGATAAGTGATCCCGGATGACCTTGCTTGGCTCAATTTGATGATGGAGAGCAATACCAAAACGAGGGTTGTTCGCTCGAATAAAATAAATAGAGACACAAGTACACAGTGTGACTCAAGTAAGTTTGTGAGAAGTGAATCTGAGTTGAAAACAATTGACGTCGATGTTTGGTGAGATGGGCCTGCCACGTGACTGAAGCGGCCCAACCTCGGGAGAACTTCCTCACATCAAAACGTGTTCCCATTCAGTTACGAAAGCACGGGAGAAAACAGCATCAATGACTTCCAAGAACCCCCCTGAACGGAAAGAAGAAACTCAAAATGCGAATCTATCAACTACCTCAACGGGAGGAGCCACCCTTCTCATTGGTCTCCAAGTCGGTTCCCGCGCCCTGACTTTCATCGTCAACCAAATCCTCCTCCGCTTCCTTTCCCCTTCTATATTGGGAATCTCAACTCAATTAGAAGTCTACTCCATCTCAGTCCTTTTTTTCGCTCGAGAAAGTCTGCGTGTGGCTATCCAAAGGCAAACCGATACCTCTGAGCCTGAGCCCTCTTTATCAAATGATTCATCAGGCGGAAAGGCCGATTCTCAAGAAAAACGAAAAGACGAGAGAAGACCAGAATCAGGAATCTCAGCTCAAACTCCCGCCGGGAAAACCCAAGCGATTATCAACTTATCCTATATTTCACTATACCTAGGGATTGTATTCGCGGTTTTACTAGCATGGCTCTACCTCCGAGCCACCACCTCCGATTCCGCAATTCAAGAAACGCCATATTTCCAGACGTCCTTGAAAATCTATGGCGTTGCTGCAATTTTAGAGCTGTTATCCGAACCATGCTTCGTGGTTGTCCAGCACAAATCCATGTACAAAATCCGTGCAAGGGCAGAAGCAGTAGCTACACTGTTGAGGTGCTTGGCATGTTGCGGTACGGCTGTTTGGGGAGCGAGGGTAAGTACCCTTCAATCCACCTTTTTTGGTTTTTATTTTGAGAAGCTCATGTACTCATATTTTTGGTAGGCAAACGTTGATCTCGGGGTCATGCCTTTCGCTGTTGGACAAGTTGTGTATGCAACGATGCTTGGCGTGGTGTACTATGCCAGTGTACTCTCACTCGCATCATCCTCTGGATTCTCTCTATTCCTGAAACCAATATTCTCAAGGTACTTACTCGATTTATCTCCTTATTTTCTTTTCCCATCGACTTCCTCCTTTGGAATTCCCTTCCATTGGCTCTTTTCTCGACAGTTTCCTCCCACATTCTCCCTCACAATACTAACAAGACACCCAGCAACCCCTCCTCAATCCTCCTAACCTACTTCTCCTGCCCCATCCTCCTCCTAGCAACCTCAATATTCACCCAATCCCTCCTAAAACATCTCCTAACCCAAGGCGACACCCTCCTCATTGCTCTCCTCTCCACGCCCGTAGCACAAGGAACCTACGTCTTAGCAAGTAAGAACCCCCTGTCTCAAAATGACACCCCATACTAAAAGAGCACAACAGATAACTACGGAGGTCTCCTCGCCCGCCTAGTCCTCCAACCAATCGAAGAATCATCCCGCAACTACTTCGGAAAACTCCTCTCCTCCCTCTCCACCAACCCCCCCCAATCCGCAGTCCTAGAAGCCAGAAGTTCATTGTACAAACTCCTTCGAGCTTATGTACTTTTGTCTGTCTGTGTCCTCGCCGCAGGCCCCACGATAGCACCGCAGTTACTCAAGATAGTAGCAGGTTCCAAATGGGCGTCTTCCGGAGCCGGAGAGGTATTATCAACATACTGCTATTACATCCCCCTTCTAGCTATAAACGGGATAACCGAAGCTTTCGTTTCCTCCGTCGCCACGCAATCGGAGGTACATAAACAATCCATCTGGATGTTTTTTTTCTCCGGGGCTTTCGGTGGTGCCGCATTCATGTTTTTGCGAGTGTTGGGCATGGGAGCGAAAGGACTTGTGTGGGCGAATGTATTGAATATGGGGTTTAGAATTATTTGGAGTACTGTTTTCATCCGGGGCTTTTTGAGGAGACAGGGTGTGAGCTTTGAGGTTCGGGGCTTGATGCCTGGTCCTGTTAGTGTGGCGTTGGGAGCTGTCACGTTTGCGGCGCTTAACAGGGTGGCGCTTACTTTTGATGGAACAATATTGGATTTAGTCAAGAGCGGAGGTGCTGCGGGGGTATTTGTGATTACACTGTAAGTTCGTTTTCGTTCTTTCCCTACATGATAAAAATGTACGCCTAACTAACAAACTCCAAAAACAGTGCCATATCCGAACGAGTCTATCTTCTAGAACTCTATCGTACTATGAGAGGAAATACAAGATGAGAGAATTAGAACTAGGTATCTCTATGCCAAGTTTTCTCTTGCTTTCTAATCGAATGTTATCTTCGTAGCCACTTTATCGCTACCCTCTGTGTCCTTGTAGAATGCTCCGTATGCGCTGTGCTCCTTCTTCTTCACTGTAGTACCGAACTTGAGTAACTCATCTGGGACTGGTTGATTCGCTGCTTTCAAAACATTGATCAAACTATAAACCGTTAGTAATGATCCAAAGAATTTGAAACTCGAGTAGGGAGAAACTTACGATCCACTCTGCGCCTTATCATGCTCCGTAAAAAGCGTAATAGCCAACCCATCCTTCCCCGCTCTGCCCGTCCGTCCAATCCTATGAACATAATCCTCAACTGTAAGCGGGAAAGTACAATTAATCACCAACTTCACAGCCGGGATATCCAACCCTCTAGCCGCAACATCAGTAGCAACAAGAATCGGGGTTCCCCCGGATTTAAAAGCTTCCAAACTCCTGGTTCGTTGTTCCTGACTTAAATCACCGTGGATACCTGCGACTCGGAAACCCTTGGATCGGATGAACCCTTCTATTCTCGTAGCTTCCTTCTTGTAGAGTGCGAAAACAAGGATTCGGTCGTCTTTTTGAGCACCGCTTTGGTATTCTTTGAGGAGCTGGAGGACTCGGTATTCCTTGTTTCGGGGATCGACGACTTCGACTTTTTGGACGATTCTGGTGTTTGCTCGGAGATCTCCAGTTGGGTTGTCTCCAATTGTGACCTTGAGAGGGGTCTTCATGAAAGTTGAAGCAAGTGCGCGTACAGATTCTGGCCATGTAGCTGTGAACATGAGGGTTTGTCGTTCCTTGGAAGTGGTATTGATAATCTTTCGGATCTCCTCCTCGAATCCTTTGTCCAACATTCGATCGGCCTCGTCAAGAACAACGTATTTGGCCTTTCCCAAGTTCGCACATCCTTCGTTGATCAAATCGTTCAAACGTCCTGGTGTAGCCACAACAATATCTGCGGTCTTCAGCATGGTTCTTTGTTGATCCTTTGGTACTCCTCCGTAAACACAGACAGCTTGTAATCCAGAAACCTTGGCCAAAATCATGATTTGTTCATAACTTTGCATTGCCAATTCTCGAGTAGGCGCAACAATCACCGCTCTAGCCCCCTTGTTCTTCCCACCTGGCAGAGACAAAATATGTCGTACACAGGGTACCGCAAACGCCATTGTCTTTCCTGATCCAGTTTCCGCAACACCAATAACATCTCTCCCAGCAGAAAGGTATGGCCAAACCGCAGCCTGAATAGCAGTTGGAGCTTTGAAAGCCTTGAAGGGCTTCAATTGCGCAGGATCGCTAATAGGTAGGTATTCGAATTTGACAATCGGTCTGAGAAACATCGTCGAAGCCAAAGGATCCTTGATGGAAATAAAGTTATCCTTCAAGAACTTGTCGATTTCAGCTTGTGGGAGGGCTGTCAATTCTGGGCTTTCGGTATAAAGGTCGCTGCTTGTTGAAACACCGATTTTCGCGATACCATTCGACTCCTCAACCTTCGCAGATTCGGCACTTCCATTTGCCTCACCATTTTCTGCCTTTGCGGCTTTCTTCAAAGCCTTCAGTCTAGCTTTCTCTGCCTTCTTCGCAGCTTTCGCAGCTTTTGGGTCCACGACATCCTCAGTCACTTCCTCCTCCCCCTCAACCTCAACATCTTTTGGCTCCTCAACCTTTTCTTCCTCCTCCCCAGCAGCTTCCGCAGCCTTCTTTAGCTTCTTCTGTCGTTTCCTTGCCTTTCGCTCGGCCTTGGACTCTTTATTTTCGACGCCCGTATCATCGCTTGCGCCTTCGACCGTCTTGCTCTTGCGTTTCTTCTGTTTGTGAGAGGTTTCCGGGACAGATTCCTCTGCATTGGGCAGACCCGTCTCGTCGATGGTTCGTTTGGGCATCTTTGCGATTTGTTGTGTGGATCGTGGAGGGGAGGGATTGGCGGGACTGGAAATTTTTAGTCTGGAGGCTTGCGATAAGAAAAAATTCTGTTCGGCGATAAGGGAGCTTCACTACTGGCAAGGAAGGCAATGGGGTAGCTCTTATGGGTAACATTTTAGTTTTCACAATACAAACGACTAATTTTTAATTATCTGAAATGTACCTGTGAAGTTATTTGAAATATAAATCAAACTTCAAGCCTGGAAAAGAGTTCGGAGAGTGGATCTTATTATTCCAACCTTCTAGCACAACTAATAAACCAAAATATTAACTAATTCATGTAGGAGTTAGGGTGGCCCTCCTAAAAGGTTTGGGGTAATGGTTTGAATTGTGCTAGAAATCTAGAAGAATTTTATTTCTCCAGTCCTCAGTATTCAGAGATCAAAATTCGCAACTCGAGTGTTCATTTAGAATGCTGTCAAATTGTGAATATAAGACTGATAGAGTGGTGTCGATTGATCTTCATTGACGCTGCAACAGTAAGAAGTTTGTGTACATGAAAACCCAGGTCATATCGCAAAAACTGCGCCCACCATACTCCAAAAAACAATCCCCTCCCACTCAAGTGAAAGTATTGGTCAGCCTCTGAGAGCCCCTTACCCTAATTACAGTCTGATGCCTCTACAGGCCGCATAAAAAAGTATGCAGCTGGCAAACTAGAACTTTTCCTTCGTTCTTTCCTAATCCCATCCTTCACATATCCATCCCCGCAAAATTCTTGCTTATGCTGTGGCAGTCTGAGAAGCGGCAGATTCAACAGCGTCGATCGTGGGCATCTTCGCGCCGGTTCCTCCTAGGTCTGTTGAGCGAGCGTTAGGGTTCTTGGTGTAGTAGTTTGAGATAGCGGATTTGATAGCGTCTTCGGCAAGCATGGAGCAATGTACTAAATCAAAAATTAGCATTCTCATCCTTCTAAACATAACATTAATACTGATGATAATAGACTTACACTTAACCGGAGGCAAGCACAGCTCCTTTGCAATCTCAGTGTTTCTAATTCGTCCGGCTTCCTCCAGAGTCATTCCCCTAACCAACTCTGTAAGATAAGACGAAGAGGCAATAGCGGATCCACATCCAAAAGTCTTGAATTTAACGTCGGAGATGGTGTTATCGTTTGGATCGACTCTGATCTGAAGCTTCATCACATCTCCGCAGGCCGGAGCACCAACAAGTCCCGTTCCAACATCGGTATCCGTCTTGGGCATGCTGCCGACATTGCGCGGCCGCGAGTAGTGGTCAATGACCTTTTCATGGTATTGTCTTCGTCCAGCAACTGCGATAGGGGAGGTGACAGCAGGGCTTGCGAGTCTGAGGGTTGGTCGAACAGAGGTGGCGGATATCGCTCTTCCGACAGCGCGGGGTGAGTTGAGCAAACTGCGACGGAACATTTTGATGGGAGAGTATTTGTTTTGATGGCAAGTAGGTGGTAGTCGTTATATGGAATTGTTTCTGACGAGGTTGGAATGACTGTGAGGATTTGGTTGTCGTGGTGTTGATAGGTAGTTGATGGAGAAAGAGGAGGTCCGTTCTAATCTTTGGAAATCTTTATGACGCTACCGTCGCAAGGCCGACAAATCAGAAGCGGAGAATGGAAATCCCCGTTCAAGCCGAGCCGAGGCCGAGATTTGTGATTGCCTGAGGCGGCACTTCACAATTCACTCACTTCACTTTCGTCTCTGAATAAAACAACCACCTGCAACAGGGAATGTGGTTGTATTTCTTAGGAGATCTCGAGCCATTTCCAACTAGAAAAATATCGAAACATATAGAAACTAGGAAATGAGACATTTGGAGTGACTCCATCACAGAAGAATAAATTGCCAACAGCACCTTCTCTCACCGCAAACTCCACCCTCTACCTTCCTAGGTAGGAGAAGGAGAAAAAGAAGAAAAAAGGGGGAGAATTGAGTCTGCCAACTCACCATAAACCACCCGGCCATCCCAAAACAAAGCATTCATGAACATGCAACGTGATTTACTGTTTAAGAAGGAGCCTGTGCACCTCAACGTATCGATAAAGGATTTTCTTTATATATTCTCCCAGAGACGTTGTGTGGTGGGAGAGGTTTAGGGGGTTTTTTGAATACCTAATGCACGGTGGACTGGGAGGAGAAAGTTTGAATGAGGTGATGAAGACCATTCCACTTGATCATTCTTTCCTTCCCTGCTTGAGAGGGTTGACCCTGGATCGTGATCGTGATGGTTCCTTCCTCGTTGAGGCTCTTTCGTTTGCCAACGATCGCCACTCAAATCCAAGAAGGGAAGTAACGACTGGCCTTATCTAGATCAACACCCCCTCGCCCTCCTACCTATTCATATTACATGGTCTAGGTCGTGGCGGCGGTGGTTCCTTCCTCGTTGATCTTGAGACCAGGTCGTTCCTCCCTTGTCGGTGCTCCACCTGGTCAACAACGCAACATACAACTAATCTCATTTAGAATGCGACTCTGCACACTCTAAAGTATACATTCAAAAAGAGGTGTTTAGTATACAAACTTTACACTCCAAGATTGAAGATGGATATCCAGAACGCTAAGGGAGGGAGATATTGGAGTACCATTTATAAAAAAGGGGGCAAAATGAATAAATAACAACCACAATCATGAGCTCATATTTCCCTCTTATACCCAATTCAGCACCAATTGAATATGTCGCATGACCCAGGGTGCCAGGAGCGGGTTTGAGTCTTTGGTACTTAACCCCCGCTTTCGATTTTCAGCGGTGAAAGTAATCCCGATACTTCGTGGAGAAAAACAGGTGCTACATGTTGAACCGGGCTGAAAATGATATTAGCAACAGTTTGCTTTCTGAATAATAGATATATAGGAGAACTTCAAGTTCATCACTGGAGAGTGAACCCATGAACGATGATTTAGGTGCGTAAAACAATACGAACGAGCAAACTACTCAACGAGACAAAACTCTTGCCATGAGACTTTGAGAGCCAGTCTTACTACTCGAATGCCAAACAAGACTGCTCCTGGCGAAATTCAATGCCTTCAGCAACAGAAAAGATCTCAATTGCGTGAACAGTTCGACGTGACCCGACTCATTTGGGGACTTGGAAAAGAGGTCGTCAACCCAGGACCAATGTTGCAAAAACAATACAATGCCTCGCCCGGTGTACCTAATCATCTACCACTCTCCCATATTTGCGGCCCACTGGGCGTTGTGGCTACCAAAAACAAAAAACCAAGAGGAAAGAAAGATAGGCAAAATCA
Source organism: Hymenoscyphus infarciens (assembly GCA_001414345.1). Classification (NCBI taxonomy): domain Eukaryota; kingdom Fungi; phylum Ascomycota; class Leotiomycetes; order Helotiales; family Helotiaceae; genus Hymenoscyphus; species Hymenoscyphus infarciens. Next base: position 23,495 of record LLCB01000301.1, on the reverse strand, counting down.
TCAACGTTCAAGGCAGCCCGGGTGAAGGCTTCATCCACGAATTCGAAAGAAACCACAATCTATCAACAGAAACTCGAGGCCATTCTCTGAAACAGCTATGCGAGATCAACAAAGACCTTGTTCTAGAGAATGACGACGAGTACAGCAACGATGACATTCCACGAGACAAATTGGAGCAATTGGCGTGGAAAGTGGACGCGCCGGGCCCGAGTCTCAGGCCACCTGGATCGGTATGTAAAAGTGTAGATATGTAGATATATAATTGTGCTGAGAGAATTGTAGACATCGAAGACAAGAATCAAGATACAGAACTGCCAGACTTGGTTGCTGCAGTTTGCAACTCGGATGGTTGAGGATGGCGTGTTTCCAAAGGAGGCTTTGACGGAGCTGGAAAGAGCACCAAAAAACTAGTGAAGGAGAATATGAGGCGTTTTGGAGAAAGAAACATTAAAAGGGGATTTGTTATTGACCTAATGAAAGAGTTAAACTTGGAAGGGCGTTAAGATTTTGAGGAGATTAAGGCGGATGTACACTTGCGGATCTTCGGCAAGAACTGCCTCAAATAAGCTGTGCAGCAAGATAATCTTGCCATTTTAACCCAGGTCATTTGGGACAGTCATGTTCCATTGTTCTATGACCTAAATGATTAGAATAATTTTTCAAATTGTTCCAAACGTTTAGGAAAGCTTTTAAACCTAGCATTTCACCATGTGGCTGGAGGGGATATATTTCGGATTAATAATTGGCCGATGTGGCTGACACCGAACGCGATTGCCCCTCATCTGCCTTGGAGCTCTCCCTTAGTCACTCAACACCAGTCCGCTAGCAACAATACAGCTCAACAGGATGTCTTGCAAGCACGTTGACTCTCCTGGTATGTCTCTTCTACAGTCGTGTTCAACAAAACAAGCTACCTTGTTTCTTACCAGCTAACAAAACTACCAGAATTACGGGTTCCGGGGCCTAACCAGTCAGTGTATAGGGAGGACTGCACTCAGTGCTTTGATTCTATTGTGAGTCTCTTCCTTCAGTCATAGATAGCCCTATTGCGAGCTAACCTGCACAGGACGATCTGCTGGGGCTTGATGTTTGTCTTTACTGCTTCAATGGCGGTTGTACCGCAGATCGGCAGCATGCAGCCCTTCATTACGCTACGAGAAACCATCCTCTAGTACTGAACATCAGAAGAACACGAAAGGTTGTGGTTCGCGATGAGCCGCCGCAGAAGATATCGAAGCTGGCAATTGCCGCTGAGACCGAGGCCGATCGATACGACTATACCACGACCGTTCGATGCTACGAATGCAACGTTGATGATGTTGATAAGACGAGTGGAAAGTTGCCTACTGTAGTCGAAGGAGTTTTGAAGGCAAATACGTTCTCCAGACAAGAGGAGGTCAAGGCCTGGGAGCAGGAGTTTACATCTTGCGAGCACATTCTTACTCTGCAGCAGGAGCCTGCTAGGCAGATTCAGTCTCAAGATCTGGGCCACTGTTCTCTCTGCGATCTACAGGAGAATTTGTGGCTCTGCCTTCATTGTGGAAACCTTGGTTGTGGTCGTGCTCAATTTGGAGGATTGAAGGGGCATTCGCATGGCCTGGAACATAAGAATCGGACAGAGCATGCAGTTGCAGTTAAGCTTGGTTCCATTACTCCCGAGGGTACAGCAGACGTCTACTGTTACCAATGCGACGAGGAGCGCATCGACGAGGACCTCGGAAAGCATCTTGCGCATTGGGGAATTATATTGGCTGAGCGACAAAAGACGGAAAAGAGTTTGACGGAAATGCAGGTTGAGGAGAATCTGCGGTGGGAGTTTTCGATGACAGACGAGGAAGGTCACGAGCTTGAGAAGCTATTTGGAAAGGACTTTACTGGACTGAAGAATCTCGGAAACAGCTGCTATCTAGCTAGCACTCTACAGTGTCTGTTTGCATTGCCTCAATTCCAAGCTCGATATTATCTACCCGATGCGGATCTGCCAAACGTCGTGGATCCTGCTGAAGATATCGAAACCCAACTTCGAAAGTTGGCCGATGGGCTAATCTCTGGCCGATATTCGAAATCGGATCCAGACGTATCTCCAGCCCAGAGCTCAGGGGAGGTTGCATATCAAAAAGGTCTTGCGCCAGCAATGTTGAAGCACCTTATTGGAAGAGGACATGCCGAATTTTCAACAATGCGACAACAGGATGCTTTCGAGTTCCTACTTCACGTCTTTAAACTCATTACTCGCTCTAAACATACGGCCCCTCAACAAGACCCGACAAACTCCTTCCGATTTGTTATGGAGCAACGTCTACAATGTCTCAGCTGCAAAAAGGTTCGCTATAGAACGGATGAACAAGACAACATATCGGTTCCTGTTCCCATTCGGAAAATCTCGCAGCAAGCTGGAGATGAGGAGAAGAAAGACGAGTATGAACCAGTGACCTTGAAGGAATGCCTTGAAATTTTTACCTCGGAAGAGCACGTTGAACTCACGTGCTCTTCGTGTGGTAGTAAGGATGGGTTCTCAAAGCGATCTCTATTTAAGACCTTCCCTGAAGTCCTCGCTGTCAACGCCAGACGCTTCAATTTGATCAATTGGGTACCCACCAAGGTCGATGTTCCGGTGGTTGTTGGCGATGAAGCATTTCTCCTCGACAGCTACAAGTCTCCAGGAAAGCAAGACTCGGAGGACTTGTTGCCGGACGATGGTAGTGATAGCGCTCCTAAATTTACAGCGAATCCTGGCATTGTAGAGCAATTGGAAGCTATGGGGTTCCCTCGTACTCGATGCGAGAAAGCCTTACACGCAACGGGCAATTCAGACGCAGATGCGGCGATGAATTGGCTCTTTTCTCACATGGAGGACCCTGATATTGACGAGCCTATTAATCTTGGCGGTACCCCTGTTGCTGCTGGGTCAGCTGATCCTGCTAGTATTGCTTCACTTGGAGAGATGGGTTTTGGACCGCCACAGGCACGCAAAGCTTTGAAGGAGACTGGAGGAGATGTGGAGAGAGCTATAGAATGGCTATTTAGTCATCCCGATGAGCAAGGTGATTTCGACGACGATACTCCAGCTGCGGCCGTGGAGAAGAAGGATCCTGGTAGTAGTGATCTCCCTGCTAAGTTCCAGTTGCACTCGATCATTTGCCACAAAGGATCTAGTATTCATGCTGGGTAAGTCTTTCTTGTTTGACTCCCATTGTACGAAAGGTTTAGGGAAATGGCAAAGTCGAACTGTTGATTTTTCGAGACCATCTCGCACAATCTCTTCTATTGTGCGAAGTGATTTCGGAGAACGGCAAATTCAAAATGTCGATTGTTCATAATTTATTGTGCGAAATGGGAACCAGTGATTCTTCGAGATAACCTAGAACAATTGTTTTCAAGCAAGCACCGGTAATTGTTTTAACCAAGCTAACATGATTCCAGTCACTACGTTGCCTTCATCAGAAAAGCTATTCCTGGTGTGGATTCGCCAGCCTGGGTCCTCTATAACGACGAAAAGGTAGTCAGAGCTCTGGATGTTGAGGAAATGAAGAAGTTCGCATATGTTTACTTCTTTCAGCGTATTTGAGGGGGGATTTGTCGTGTATTTAAGCAATGAGCGGGCGGAGAACTGTATGAGGGGGCGGCGTTTGGAGATAAACAGTGAAAAAGTTTGGGGTTGGTTGACTGCAATACGGGTGTTGATGAGTAGATGAATTACGAAAGGCTCTTTGTGAGCGAAGTTGCACGAGGACGAAGGAACAAAAAACACATGATCGTTTTATGATATTGACGGTGTTTTGCTACAGAGTATCGTGCCCATGTGAACCCTCACCTCATTTTTTTGCTTCAAAGCTACCTCTTGACTACTCGGTTCAAAGCTAACAGAAAGTACAGATTCGTTCATGTCAGAGGTATAGGGCACCCAAGGTTTTCCATCGCCAAACCTAGCTTCGACGTGGCAAATTGAAGAACCCCAAGCACCGGAGCAATCACACCATTAAGCGACGACGGTATCTGGCCAGTCGCAAGCTGATACACAAGACAGAGAGTTCCCTCTGTCGTTCCTCCCAGCACACCATTCTGAATGGGGCCATAATTAGCTGGTTTAAACCCCTGACCCGTGTTGCCACCGAACAGGACTGGATACTTCAGATACATCGCCAGAATCTGTTCAGCGACGTCGGTTGTAGTGTATGGCTCAACACGATTCGTCCAGTTGTCGGGAATTCTTTCGGGTACAGATTTGTACGATCCATCACTTTGTTTGTCTGCGCCGAAGAAAGTGCTGATGGTGTACTCATCTGGGGCGTAGCCGCGGGTTCCGGAAGGCATCAACTCATACAAAAATGAAGCAGCTCCGAAAAGTAAAAGGGCAAGGGGACCAAAATCAAAGTTTGGATTGTTATTGAGGGACTGCTGATATCGCTCGTATCGATATTTCGCAAGATTGTCGAGGTTGTAAACTTCCCCTGTTGAGTCTGCCATCATTTTATACAGAGTGCCGTTGAAGTTGAAATTGTCTCCTTTTCCCAAGAAGAAGTCGTTGCGCGTAAGCGAGGTGTCGGATTCAAATTTGTTGTGGCCATCCAGCCCGGGTTCTGGTCCTGTGATAAGTGGCGCGAAAGATGTGCGAGAAGTCGCTTCACAGCCTATTGACAATTTCTCCGTTACAACATCTCCATCTGTTATTGTCAAGCCAAGCACGGCGAGCACAACAGCAAGATCGTACCCAACATTGTAGAGGTTTTGCTGGGCATCTACTAGTTCGCTGAATGTTGTGATGCCATCGTGGGCGAGGAAATTGTGATTTGCAGCTGCGTTTAGACCTGGACAGGGACCGCGAATGTCGTTGGGTCCTGGGGGGGTGTATTGATGGGCTTGATCTCCTGTTGCGGGTACGAGGTAACCGCCTACTCCACGACCTGGAAGACCGTTTTGGGCGTTGTTGTAGGGGAATTGTGGGGTTATTCCGGGTGCTGGAACGTGGTTTGGGTTGAAGGGACATGTTGCTGGCCCTCCTGGGTTGCTTCCACCGGATTGTTGGCGCTTGAGTAGGGTTGAGTCCACACCGGGCATCTTTGAGACGAAGGGGAAGGACGTGACGCCATGTCCTAGGAGAACGAGGGAGAGAAGTATGATATTCATCTTGAAAAGTGGAGGTGTCGCGAGTTTGTTGTTGAGTGCCGTTAATTATGGACAAGAGACAACACACAATAACCATAGCCGATCTACTTCTTTATAAGCCATCGGTCTTCCGACTTTCCTACCTAAGAAACAATGACGAACTTTCGAACCGAGGCTCTTGTAGCACCTGGCAAGCGGGGTTTCCCACACGTATACTTTACACAAGCGTTCGAAATCCTACATTTTACCATCTAAGTGGTTAGAGGGCTATCACACAAGCTCGGAACGGACTCGTCCCGACAACAGGCGAAGCCGGTTCAGCTGTCAAAATAGCCTTTGAGAGGTTTGAAATACAGGTTCCATACCAATCAATTTCTCTGATGGCATACTTAGTTAGACAGCCACAAGAGTTATGGTCAGACGAAATAGAGCCGAGGCTTTTGTTATTACAGGAGAGATATACAGACATCATGATATCATTGATGGTTGGATATCTCTCGTGATACTTCGCCACCTCGTCATTTACCCTTTCTGCGGAAGTTTTGTCAGGAGCATTACAAGCAGACAAGAAGCAGCACGATACATCTTTAAGACAAGAGTTCAAATTGGAAATGCAAGTGAAGAGACTGAATCATAACAACAGTTTAAGAGTACTGTTTTGCGGATTTCCTTCTAAGTTGTCGAAGGTTCGGCAAAATTCGCACCCCGCCTCTTCCAGTCTCTTCCAGAAGTCCTTCTCAACCTCGTCCAGGACTTGAAAAGAGTTTCAATGATTTTCTTGAATTTCTTCCAATTAGAAAATCAGACGTTTCTGCGTAGAGAGCATAGTGATTCTCGACGGTAAGACCAAGTGAAAAGCGACCTAGCCTTATTGATGGAGTGCTCCGAAAGCAAAGTGCTCCGAAAGCAAAGTTTCTGCCCGCGTGCTTACCTAGAGCTAGCGATGAACCTGAAGTGAGTTTTGCCGGCCCTAACTCCCGACCGAATCAGCTGCCTAGGGTAGAACGGTCGTCCGCGACGAGACTACTCAGCCTAAACAGAAGGCTGGCTAGTAGTCGTAGCTAGCAAATAACAGGTACACCGCGCTTTCGGTAGTTTATTTATCATCATTACGAAGGAATAAAATGTGATACAAGAGCAAAACATTCCCATTCGAAGTTTATTCCAGTGACCTAAATCCGGTTCTGATATCCCTCCCATCGTCTTGTTTCCCCAACACCCCCTCAATAGTAACGTTCCAAGCTCCAGCCGAGCGGGGACATAACTCGCTAGCGCGCACCCGCCAAAGGGGTAATCGGATCTCGAGTTTGCCGAACGAATAGCATCGGGTATTTGGTTTGAGCTCCCCAGGGTCCGGAAAAACGCTCTGCCGCTGGGGTAGTCCAGCAGTTATAATTCATTCATTTGAGAGGCAGCTTGAAATTTCCCGCCGAGATAGGACTGGTTTTTATATCTCCATGTTTATGGAAGCGTTGTGCTACTTGGGACGGTAGCACAGTCGTGCTCTCCCTGAGATCCCCAAACCAGCCAGCCACACTAATCGCTCGGTCCACCTCTCACCCAATCCGCTTCGCGTATTAGGTGAGGGAGGGCAATACGATAAAACCAGCAATACGACCACTTTTATTTTACACCAAAATCGCCTTAACTAGCCTCTAATAACTCCCCACCTTTGCTACTAAAACTACTCTAATATGTTCCTACTATTAATATATAGCTTAAACTTATATTTAATCTTTAAAATATAATTATATCTTCTATATTCTAGGCTTTACTAAATTTTTCTAGAGATTTAGTAGTAGCTTTCTTAGAAGTTAGATTTAAGAACTAGATAGATACTAAATAGATAAATCTTACTTTATATTTCTATTTATTAAGGTTAAAATAAGAGACTCTAATTAAAATTAGAATATAATAAAGCGTTATTGTTTTATTATATATTTTTAAAAACAACGTATTTTAGTGTAAACTAAAAGTGGTCGTATTGCTGGTTTTATCGTATTACCCTCCCTCACCTAATACGCGAAGCGGATTAGGTGAGAGGTGGACCGAGCGATTAGTCGTGGTCATAGTAGACCTTAACCTCCTCCGGCTCGAAACTTCGAACCTAGTTATAAGGCGAGTTTGGGTGCTACCTAACATTAGTGCGAGCGCGATGAATGTCGGCAACTTCCCTAGCACTATCTTAAAGTGTTAATTCTTCTGATAGTTTAGCGTAGCTATCTCCTCCATCGTTTCGTCAACTCGCAACACAAGAACGTTGCATTTAGATTTGTTTTATCGTGTATTTGAATAGCTGATTGTTTCAAGAAGTGCTTCGACCAAGAAACCCCGACGTTTCTTTGTAGAGAGCAGCTGGTTTTTGGGGATATCTGGGATGGCTGAGCGTCGATTGACTCTCTTTAATAATGGTCGGTGTTCTGCCAGTCCCACCGGATATGGTGGCTGTTAGCGACCCTCTCGGACATTTTAGAAAATCGACTTTTTACGCCTAAATATATTATAATTCGACGTACTCCACCACCACCTTTTATACTTAATTATGCTTCGAAGTTAAGAGAATTGTGTATTAAGGCTATTTAAGCGTACTAAAAGTGTGTATATTCAATAAATTATAGTATTGTTAGCGCTTTAAAACTAGTATTTACACCTCTTCTAGCGATACCCTAGACAACCTAAAATCTACTTATTCAGAAGGACTAGGTTCGAAGTATATCTCACTACTATTATCTCCCTTTACTTCCTCTTCTTCTTCTTCGTCAGGTTCGATATATCGCTCTTAGTTGTTCTATAGAGGCTAGTTAGTATCTATATACACTATAACGTTCTGTTTATACTCTCTACTATAATACCTAGGTCTATTACCTATCTCTTCCTCCGCCTCGAGCGTAAGAGCTTTTATAGTATTAATAAGGTCCTCCTCTTCTACTAGCGTAACTAATTCCTTTATTTAATAGACGTGCCTCTTAGTATATAATTCTATATAAAGATATAGATAAAATCGAGTATATAGTACGTTAAGCTCTAACCGTATCTTATTAAAAAGGTCGAAGTCTTCGTTGCCGGCCTTGAGCTAACCCGCCTTAATCTTATTATATACTATACGAGTATTGTCGTTAAGATACTTAATATCGTCGTAAAAAGAGACCTTCTTCTAGAGATCCTTCTATGTCTCTAGATCGGCCTTATACTTATAGTTTCTAGCGTTGTCGTTCTAATAATCGTATATCTCGTCTAGCTTCTCTTATAGCACTTCCTACTATCGCTGACGTTACTTTTGAATAGAGTATATATTATAGGTCTCGATAAACTCGTCGATCTAGTAGCGGATAACGTCTATATAGATGTATTATAAGGCGATCCGATTATACTTTGAACCGTCGAAAAGACTCTTTTGTTTAAGCGCTTAAAAGTATCCTATCTACTAAGAAGTTTATCGATTGATTAGAGTACGCCACCATCGCTTGATACGCTGGTTTTTAGTAGAAGTGCTATATGTCTAGGTCTTCGATATTCTCAAATTAGGCTTCTTTTTGCGCTGTAAAAGAAGATGGTATACCGCTATTAAAAGAGTCTCTACACCTTTGTCTGCTCGTACTACTTTTGAGAAGCTGTATTTACGTACTAATCGAAGGTAGTACTTTATAACCGCGACCTAGGTACGGTTAGAAAGGCTAATAAAACATCTTAATATCTTACGCGAGTAGGCGTCGATAAATCTGTATATCTAGAAGCCGTAGAAGGATAATTTATCATAGCTGTTAACGCTCTATACTCGATTTAGTCTCTTAATAATAAACTACTTACGAACTCTCTTGAGAATATTCTTTCTAGCCTTAGTAGATATAGATGCTATCTACTAATTTAATCGAGTAATCTCTCTTTTATTAATAAAGAAGCCTAGCTTACGACGAAGGTAAATATACGTAGTACGATAGCTATATTAGGTTACCTAGCTAGATTTAAATTCATTTGTAATAGCGTTAATGAGAGTAGTATCTTACTCGAGTGTAGAAGGTTCTATTTAACGAAGTAGGAGCTTTTAACGTATTCAAAGCCTTCGAAGCTATTAATCGGATATTAGTATACCCTCGAATTAATTAAGCGTATATAGGATTTTCTTATGAGTAAAGTCCTTATACTATAACTTTGTAGCTAATCGAATAGCCTCTAGATCGTTGATAATATTAGGAATTTTCGTAGGAAAGTTCTAGGCCTTGAACTTATACTAAAAGGTCTTTTTACTATTAAATATTAGTATATATTTACTCTATAGTAATAGAGCAAATTCAACTTACTTTGTAATTAACTCTTTAGCGGCTATCCTTTCTATTATATACGTAAGAGGCTTTCCTTTTATTATATATAAATTATATAACTCCTCTCTAGCCGCCGCCTACTTCGCTAGGCTAATCGTTATAACTAAGAGCTGTTTAAAAGAACTAAGAGCTGTTTAAAAGAAATATAAGAGAAATAGGAGAGAAATATAAGAGAAACGTAATTTAGACGTAAAGTTAATCGATTTAAGTAGGTATATAATTATTTTCGAAATTACAGTAGAGTAGGGTTCCGGTTATATTAGGGTTACGTAACGCGATTTTTAGAAAGCGGGGGAAACTTATTAATAACCTCACTTATTATAGAGCTACTTTAGAGTATTATAATAACGTCTAATTAAATACTTTTTATAAGAGAAAGTGTTTATCTATATCTAAATAGCTCTTATTTTTAATTTAAAATAAAAGAAATAAAAGATAGGCAAAATATTAACGTTATTATACTAAAAGAAGAAAACTCTATTTTAAATAAATTCTAACTAAAATTAAGGCTTAACGCTAGCGTATAGGAGGCTTAAATCGCTTAGGAGTACGAGATAACCTCTTTCCTATACCTCTATAATTAACCTCTAGCTTACTCTTTACTACCTCGTCCTTTACTACCTTATCCTTTACCGCTAGTAATATCTCTTCTAGAGCCTCGAATTTAACCGGCTTATCCCCTTCTACCAAAGGCTCTAATTTAGTCTTCTTAATAGACGATTTAGCCCTAGAATTTAATAAGTTTAAATCTAAAGACGAAGACGACGATCGAGCTAACCTTTTACTAGTAGATACCTTATAAATTGCTAGCGATAGTAACAACGCTTTCTTACCCTTTTTCAGCTTTGGTTTCTCCTCCTCGATAAACGATAACTCCTTCTTATAGATTACTAGAAAGAATACGTATATCGCTTATTTAGGCTCGTATACGCTCTCGAGATCGGCTACTATTATACTATCCTCTATATCCGCTTCTTCGAAGACGTAGATCGCTATAGACTAAGTGCTGCTCGTTAAGATCCCGAATTTAGCCTTCCTACTGTCGAACTCCTTCTATAGTACCTTCCGATATACTTCGTTATACTCGGTATATACGTCTAACGAATTAACAAGTTTTCGTAAAAACTTATCAACCTAGTCTCTAGTGCTAATTAGCACCTCTTTCTTAAATTAATAGGTCGCTATAGTACTCATAAAAGCGGCCTTTTTTAGAGGACGCTTATACAACTATATATAAACAGTTTAGTAGAAGATAGCCTTCTTTTAATAGCGAAGATTAGAACTAAAGTCGTCTCTCTCTTTAAGTCGATCCTTTATAGCTTTATCCTTCTTTCTAGCCTTATTTCTTAGCTTAATAGCCTCCTTAGTATAATCTCTAAACTTTAATAAATTGGCGGTAGAGGAGTTATTACTATCGCGATCTCGCTAGCGCTCGTCGTCGGAGAAGGAGAGTAATTCGATCGCTTTCTTACTCTTAGAGATACCCTTAAATTTCATAGTAGGTTCCTTTTGAATTCGAGGCTTTTAGAGCTTAGCTTAAGATATAGTAGTATTTTAGTTATAGCTATATTTACTACAAAAGACACTGCTAATAGGCTTTCTATAGATAAGGCAAAAAGGCATAGTAGCGATAGTATATAGAAGAGGTATATAGAAGAGAATTATAAATCTACGAGTATATAAAAGTAGCGGTAGGAGGATAATAGTAGGATCTAGGGTATAAGGCGTATAAGAGTAGGGACCTTAAATCGCACCTTTTCGATAACTATAACTCCTACGATAATCAAGTATATATAATTTTAGTACGATCGAATAGCCTTAATATATAATTCTCTTAACTTCGAAGCATAATTAAGTATAAAAGGTGGTGGTGGAGTACTTTGAATTATTATATATTTAGGCGCTAATACGCTAAAAAGTCGATTTTCCAAAATGTCCGAGAGGGTCGCTAACAGCCACCATAACCGGATCCCACCCACGACCGAATCGGTCGATGCACCCCACCGCCTTTGGTATCGACATCGACCCCCTTTAAACCCAAGAGACAGCCTTGGATGCAAATAACAGATATACCCTGAAATGAAGAAGGCCAGGCTTGTCAACCGACCTCTTCAGGATATCCGCACTTCATTCTTTCCTCCTCAGCGAAAGCTCAATTCATTTCAAGTATCCTACAGCAAACAACAGCACCTCCTTGCGCCCACCAGTCTTGTTAACCCTGGGCATCCCTTCTATAATTATACATCTGGTAGATGGCTGTAAGCAACTCCGGTAATTGTTTTCATACAAGACTCTGATCTGCATCTAGGTACAATGAGCACCTCCGGCTTACAGAAAGGCATCTCCATTTCCAAGTCAACGAACTCTATAGTATCATTGCAAAATGTGCCGGCCAATCTAGCAAGGATATTATGGATCTTTCAAAGATCGCGGAGGGTGGCTCTTATCGGATTTTCGAGGCTACATTTCGGGATGGCGCAAAAGTTATAGCACGTCTTCCGTATCCATGCACCATTCCTCCAAATTATGGCATTGCCAGTGAGGTGGCTACCATGGATTTCCTTCGCTCTCATGGGGTGCCTGTTCCAAAGATCCTCGGTTGGAGCTCCTCTTCTGAAAACTCTGTTGGTTGTGAGTACATGATTATGGAGAAAGTTCCGGGGAATGAGTTAGAAAAAACGTGGTATACCATGGACCTGAAGCACAGAATGGCTGTTATGGACAAGATTATCAAAATGGAAAGGACACTCTTCGGCATCCAGTTTCCTGCCAATGGGAGCATATATTACAAGGATTTTCTGGATCCGGGAGTTAGGAGTGTAGATATTCCCCAAAACGACTCACACACGGCAAAATTCTGTGTTGGTCCCTCGACCGAATATCTTTGGTGGTTCCAACAACGAAACGAGCTTTCCACCAGTCATGGGCCTTGTTAGTACTAAAATCTTGATGGTCTGTCTCAGCTAATTTGTTGATATCAGGGACTTCCTCCGAAGAAGTGTTGAAAGCGGTGGGGGTAAGGGAACTAGAGTGGCTACAAAAACTTGGTCATGAGCGATATCCTCGAGAAGCTCTTTACCGGGAGTTCTATGGCCATCGCAAGGTTGACCCACAAGTACAAATTGGTCACTTGTTAGACTACTTAAAGCTTACCCCCCACATCGTCCCCAAGGACGAAGAGCTGAGCACACCTATCATCCGTCACCCGGACTTATCTCCAAGCAATATCTTTGTTTCCGACTCCGGCGAGATTACAGGCATCATCGATTGGCAGCACACCACCATTCTTCCCTTGTTTCTGCAAGCAAAGATACCAAAACATTTCCAAAATTACGGCGATGAAGACTCGGAGAATTTCAAACCACCCAAGTTATCTCCGATTTTCGACACCATGTCTGCCAATGAAAAAGAGCATGAGATGGAAGTTTATCGCCGACGACAAGTACACTACTTTTATATTGGATTCACAGATCGACACAACAAACCTCATTTTAATGCAATGAGGAAACATAACCTTGTTTTGAGAAACAGACTTTATGATACTGCTTGCCGACCCTGGGAAGGTGATAATACCTCGCTCAAGGCGGAATTGATCTCTACGCTGGAACAATGGGGCGAGATAGCACCAGGAGTTGTTCCACCCGTGCAATACCGCCCAGATGAGACGAAAGAATGTCTTGAGAGAGACACCAAACAAAAGGAAGCCGATATGCAGATGGAACAGATGCGCGCTTTCATAGGGGTAAATATTGAAGGATGGGTACCCAATGATACCTTTGAGGAGGCGAAAGCCAAGGCTGAGCATATCAAGAATGAGATGCTGAGTGAAGCCGAGACTGAGCGCGAGAGAAAGGAGCTGTTGGAACACTGGCCTTTTCAAGACCATGAGGAGATCGACTGAGGCATTCTTGAAACATCTAGACCAAAGCAATCGAGGTTTTGGGTCACAGCACAAAACCTCCAGTCCTGGTTAAATCTTGTTCTTAAATTTCTTATTTCCTCAATCCTGTATTGTCAATTTTTGATCCGCCAAAGCTCAAATGGGTGGGTTTTATTTTTTTGTATAATAGAGTCTTGAGCTCTCTTCGGCGATACCCATCTTCCTCTTTATTTCAAAAACTCTAGGATTATTATTCGAGGTCAGAGATATTTTTTTTGCGTTATCACATCATCACTGCCTAACTGATGAATACTTTAAAATCACTTGAAATGTATTAAGTTTTGCTCACTTCCGACTGAGGTTGGAGTTCTGGTGGCTTTGTTTATCCAACTGGCCAAATTTTCCTAGAAGATTCAAGACAACGGTCCGGATAGTGCCAATACCGAATCTAGTAGAACCTACTGCTTGTTTTATTTAATGAGCATACTTGGTTCATAAACCCATGGAGAACCGGTTAAGCTCCCGAAAGGTTTCCCAAACTATCAGGAATCTTTCGAGATGCCTCCTACGCGATGAACAAGCTATACACGACTATTATAAATAAATCACTCGCAAAGGCTAGGTTACCAAAGCCGGGAATAGAGCTAACCAGTTGTTTCTTTCCGGACTTCAAGGCTTTATGCACTACTAATCAACATTCAATCACGAGTAAGCGGAAACTGTTCGCACCAATCCAAAAAACGCACTCAAAACCCGCTATGAAGCGGAAGACGCCGGGGAAGTTGTTGATAAGCCGGTGATTGTCGAAATTGCCACTAAAGCACGGAATGGAGTCGCGGCACAGATCACGAGGACGATTTTTCCGTTCTTTCGTCTTCCAGTCGAAATTCGAGATTTTATTTATTCCGAATGCCTTATTTCTTCGCACCTACTTACAGAGCTCACGACAGATCCGAGGGCCACTTATCCTGTCGACATCCTACTAATTGTGAAAACGAGCGTACAACGAAGGCAGTGCAATATTTTATTCCGGAAATTGTTTTCGATTCCAGAAACCAGAACTTTACCACCCCCCCCCCAACAGGAATCTGGAGTGGTCGCTATTACCACGGGTTCATGCGTCATGTCAGTATCGAAATAACGCACGCTTACTTGGACTATCGCACGCCACGTATCATCCTCGGTGATCATGTCGTTCAACTTCTTGAATGGATTCATGTCTCTTGCGCAAATCTTGAAGTTTTAGAGTTGCATGGTTGCATAAGGGAGTTGGACTCATTGTGGAATTCTCATTCCCCGGGAGAATGTGAAGCTAAACAATTGTCTTTTGTTGAACGTGTGAGAGTTACATCAAGTGCGAAAGAAGTCGTTCTTGCTGGGCCGAAATGGTGTCCAAATTTTAACGAGAAGGAAAATTGTGGTTTAGCGAAGATACACAAACTCAGGTGGTGTTGCCTTGGCAAGTTATGATGACTACGCCAATACATCTACGATACAGGGACGAACTTGAGCAAGAGGGCCACAATATGTGTGCAACACATAAAGCTAAACACAAGCGAATTACTCCTAGGACCTCGACGCTGACATTCTCAGTTAGAGATATGGCCATAGTCTATTCTGTTGGACAAGGGAAACTTAGAACTTGGAATTTGGACAGATGAAGGCTGGGCATCCAAAGTGGCTGCAGGGAGCTGGATATCACTAAGATACAAGTAAGAAAGTCTAGCACCGGGGGAGTTCAATTTGTCGTCTAAATCCTGCTTTCGATACTCTTACAATAACCCTATAAATGTCTGTCTTCATTTCACTGGCGTTTATTTTTACAATGACCTTCTCTAGTTCGCGGATTCTATCCTCTTTTCCCCTCAAACCTCTTCGCTACAGGCTCTAAATATCTTCAAAGGGCTTGGATACTTCTCAAAAGACAAGAATCTCGAGGTCTTTAAATATTCCGCTCGTTTTGACGGTAAGTACTTTACAGATTTTTTTTCTGTTCCTATCATACTTTTCTACGTGTGTGAAATCTTACTACAGAAATTCATATGGGTTTAGCTTCGAATCAACTAAACTACACCTTTAAACCTTCAAAGCACGGGTGAGTGATTAATTTAGGAGTCGAAAAAGAAACAAGCATCGGTTTCATCTCCTCAGTCAGTGAACAAGCCTACCAAAAACAGCAGTTAAGTCTTGGTTATGCCTTCGCTTAGTAACTCGGGAGTACATCCATCACTCACATAGTATCTTAGTGCTAGAATTTCGGGTTGGCCAATCACTTCAAATTGATCTATTCCAGGCCCTGGTATCAGCTTCGTCTGCCGAGATGTTGACTACTTCCCCAGTAGTGCCGCTAGAACTAATAATGAATGCTATGCCGTCATTTGCTGAAAAGGCACCCGAAATAGACGTATCGTTGTCATTAGGGCCTGTTTGGCACGTATATAGATTAATTTAATTATATGAAAAAGGTACACGAGTATAGGGTTAAAAGGTGCTCGTATATATATATTTAGATTATAAGTTTGACCTTGATTATATTCTATATCGTTTAGCTCGTAAGCTAGTATAGTGTATAGTTTAGTATATATTTCGTTAACTTTAGTAGTAGTTATAGTAGTAATAGTAGTGTATAAGAGAAAAGATATATATATATATAAAAGTTGAAGGTTAAGAGGTTAAAAGAGTATATTATTTAATTTTAGTAGTATATATCTTAATATATATATTTAAAGGAAGTATAAGTAAAAGTGCGTACTATAGTATATGCTAGCTAAACGTTGGTGTACATCATAATGTATATGCATATCTTATATATTACCTCTTTATTTTTGGTGGTGTACATATTTAAAAAGGACTAATATATACGAGCCAAACAGGCCCTTAGGGTACACACACGATTTTAAGAAACGGTCTCTAGCGGTTTGGATGACAGCGGCTCCGACAGCGGCAGCTAAGATAGGTCTGTTGTTGATGCTGCCAATTTGTGAAATCCCGTAAACAGTGTGGTCGATAGTATTTGGAATATTGTACCACCACGATATATTGTTGGAAACCCACTTTAATACGCACTATTTATATCATTTAAATGCTACGATATCTAATAATATTATCTTTTATATTGTTGGTATTTTAATCGATATTATGATAATATCGCGATACTGCTAAGCACGCCAAGTACGCCAAGGACTTCGAATTCTTAATTAATTTAAGTAATTCTTTTTGACGGGTCGAAGGGCTTTCGGAGTGCTTTCGGGTTGTAGGCGTGGAGTAGGTTTTTTATAAAAATAGAGTACCTTAAATATAAAGAAATAATAGTAGTCTTATAATGCTCTGAGTGTTATTAGTTATTAAATGTTAAGAAGTTGTTAAGAAGAAATACTTAAGTAGAAACTACTTTATATACTATGCTTAATTAGTATACTTTAAGTGGGGTTTTAGGTATACGAGTTATTAAATAGTATACTATATAATATCGCGATATTACTATAGTATTACGACGAAAACTAATACGTACTATTAAAATATTATGATAATATATAATTCGAAAATACTGCAGTATTTTATCACGATAATACTATCGACCACACTGCCCGTAAATGGAACCTGACCCTCCGAACACAGCTACAACTCCGATGAAGATTGGAACCCAAACAATCCTCTTCTCAAGATCAGCGGTGTTTGACAACGAGTTGGCTGTAGCTGAGGATTTGTAAGTAATACTTTTCCTGGTATTCATAAAGTGAAGCTCATGATGCCTGTTTTTAATAAGTGCCGTTTCCAACACAGTCGGAATTACCTCGGGCTGCTTGGTCTGCGAGCAGAAGGCTGGGAAGCAATATTCTTCACCCACGCCACAGGCGAAGGAACAAAGACCAGACCAGTCGGCGTCTCCGTCCACTGGGTAGCCATTAACAGGGGTTCCTCCGTCGGTAGGTTGATCGGGTTTGGCGCCATATTGCGAACAGACATCGGCCGATGTTGGACAGTAACCTAATCCACAAGTAAATTCGTATAATTCGGCAAAGTCGGCGAGCCCCCAGCCCTTGATGCAGACGTGGTCCACGACCGACTGGGAAATATCAACAACATCGCCTAGAGCATATGCGACGTTGGGATTCCAATTGGTAATATCGTCAGTGCATGTCGGCGTGATGGCAATGGTGGTCGAAACTGCAACAGATTAGCATATGTTTTCTCGTTGGTTGAGGATCTCGGGGCAGTGAGCAAGGATAAAACTTGCCCGCCCCCACCTGTAAGAAAAGGAGTTAAAAAAAGAGGGAAAGGGAAAAAGTGCATATAGGAAATGGCTGTCTCAGTCCTACGACCCAAATAAATTCCGAACGTGCCTGTATTAGTACTTGTAGGTAGGGTGAAGACACTATAGTAGAGACCTGCGCCGCCCTCAGGGGTGTATTTCCACTCGATGTCATAGCTGTTTGCCCTAAAGAGAATGTGGATGGAATCAACCGAGGTAGACAAGAGTGCTGAGATGCCGACTTGGTCTTTCGTAATCTGATAGGGGTAAATCTCTTCCTGAAGCTGGCTGGCTGTATTGCTCGTAGCCCCGCCATCGCTACTGCACGCTTGCGCGTACGAAGTACGATAGGTGATGACCAGAGACTCTTGACCGCTGTCAGCCTCTCCATTCTTGTATAGATTCGTCATCCATTTGAGCTGCGTGCGCCATCCGTCGTGGCTCAGGTCCTCGACATAATTGTAGGTGCTTTGTCAATCGAGAAGGCTTCGTACTGTCGGTCATCAAGGGTCCCGATATAGTGAGATTCTCCAAAGTCATTCCACGTCAGAATCTCGATCCATTCGGGAGCCGCAGAGCCTCCCTTGGCGTAGTGGATGGCTTGTTGCCAGCGATCGTACCAAAGATTGTCACCATTCCAAATCCAGTCCTTGTGGTAGCCAGGAAGGTTGGTGTAGAACCAAGGTAATATAGGCATCATATATGGTTTATCGCCCAAGCCTAACGAATACGAGGCGTCGATATAAGTGTCCATGTCTCGGTTGCCATAAGGCCACGCAGCCCAACCTGGTCAAGAATTAGCATCCCATGTATATCTACATATACTCTCCCCCTGGTATTATCTATCAGGTGCAAGGGTAGTTTGACTGTGAAATGTCTGTGCGGTCTAAGGACAATTAAGGGGGGGGGGGAGTACTGCATCAAAAAGTTTGGACTCACTAAACAGTCCATCCGCAACACCCCCTGCAAGATCAACAGCCACAGTTGCACCCGACGACGACTAGTTGGGAACGAAGAAACAGCCTGTCTTTGATTTTATGTCGAGCTAATCTTCTGCATTGCCTAGGCCCTTAAAAGTAGAAACGAATGGCTTGCCGTTGTACTGGTAATAGGCAGAGCTGGATGAATGCGCAGAAATCATGCTGATGACATCTTCCTCGTCCCAGGCTCCACCACCAGCATAGTCGAACGAGAAGAACAGCTTAAATCCATAAGGTGAAAGTTGCGCTTCCGCTACACTAAATGCCAGGGCGACTTGGGCCTCATTGTATTTCCAGCCATTTACGATGTTAAGCGCAAAGGCATCGATACCAACACTGTATACAAGAGACATATCTTACAACCAATAGTTAGAGGTATATTGTTCAACATTACTGACCTAATCCGTTCGTTAGCTGTATCTACCAGAGAGCAAGAGCGGACTTACCATAAAGTGAGCAAACACTGCCGCTGCATAGACTTGACAGGGCACTAACAGTGCTGCCAGCCATAACAAAGATCTCATGATAGCGGAACTGAGTCAACTAACAAGAAGGAAGTGATGAGAAACCTGACGGGGATTTTAGTTTCTTTTATCCCATTTCGTTTATAGGTACGATCCTTCGCCGACCAATTTAGATCTGTCTCGAATCCAAATCACCCGTCCGATGGCCTGTTGAAAACATTTCGCCTCCATACTCGAATCTAGGATCAAAAATCGGGCCTGTTCTCCCAAAACATTGCGCCTCAATATTCAAAACCCACTTGGTGGATATGATATTGTAGCACAAACAATCCAAAAACCGTCTCTGAAAAACTCGTCGGCAAACAGTTCCTGAGACGGGATTCTGTTAGTCGGACCTCGACGATTTTTCTTCTTCTCTTATCGACGTGTCAGAGATAACCTTACTTCTTGCGGGCATATCCACTTTGAAGCGGGTTTCTCTGAAGTAACAATGTGATGGATACGCCAACTTGGTATGCTTAAAATAGGGCCCGAATATTAATACAAATCCCTTCCTGCGTTGCCGATATGTACTTCGTCGTAGGCAAAACTATCGCATGTCCACATCCAATTGTTACACCCGTGACGAAGTAGAGGGGGAAAACATGCACCCAAAGGATGATACTTTAAGGCCAGAAACAACACTCTGGGAGGCTCTCGCCCCAAGCAAAATAAAGCTTATTTTGGCATCGAGATCAGACCCCGGAATAAGCTTTATCTCGCTTGGGACGAAATAACACCATTGTGCCATGTATTGGGGAACAAGCATTTGAGCCTCACAAGTACTCGTTTAGCCACGTTTTCCTTCCTCCGCGTCGGCATTGGAAGGCACGGATACTGAGTGGATAATGAGCCCTCTTGAGATAGGGAAAATTAGGAGGAGCACCGGATCTTCAGTTCGGGTGATTCTCGTAGATTTCCATGCGAAGGGTAATCAGCTCGCGGCGGTGGACATAAAAGAAAAAGGCATAGTGTACTGTGCCGCACCCTAACGATCCGACAACGATTTTGATCAGCAGCGGGCGGTTCAAGGAATGAGGAATTTGTTATTTGATATGGAATAAATATTTGGTGTCGTGCGGCGTGGAGTTGATAGCACAGGCTAGGGAATCCAGATGTTGATGGTAGTGGTGGAATTGTATGAGGAGTGATGGCACCTCATGCATGCCGAATAGCCGAGCGAGGCCCTTCCGAAGGCACGTTCGCTATAATAAGATTCCACCCTCATCTAGGCTAAGAAGACGTAAAGCGCCGCTGCTACTTTCTACACATGTACTAGTACTAGTAAGTATATATATATATATATAAGCCTTGTAGAGCGGTTTTAGTAAAAATATAGCCTATATATAACGTCTGACTACTAGAATAAGTTCTAATAAATAGAACTTATAACTTATAACTAAGTACTAGAATAAGTTCTAATAATTAGAACTTATAACTTACTACTAGAATAAGTTCTAATAAATAGAACTTATAACTTGTTACTAGAATAAGTTCTAATAATTAGAACTTATAACTTATAACTAAGTACTAGAATAAGTTCTAATAATTAGAACTTATAACTTATAACTTATTATTAGAATAAGTTCTAATAATTAGAACTTATAACCTATTCCTAGAATAAGTTCTAATAAGTAGAACTTATAACTTACTATAATAGTACGAAATATATACTATAGAAGAAGAGGTATATAAGAGTACGTTTAAGACTGAATAACGTAAGTAGATACTAGGCTCTAATATAGAAGAAAAGGAAAAACTATTCTACTTCTATACCGAGTATAAACATTTATATATAAGAGGTTAGAGACTACTAAGTCCTAATAAGAATAATATTCGAGTTCTTTCTAATATAGCTACTAAAATAATAAGAGCTTTAAAGCTAAATATATAAGACTTTAAAGCGAAATATATAACATTTAATTCTTATTCTCTTTAGCCTCTTCTATCTTATAAGTCGTAGAAGTATTAGTAGTTATAGAGGTATTAGTAGTTTTATAAATATCGACAATTCAGGATAGCGTACTATTATATCCTCTCTTCTTTAAAAAGACTTGTCTTAAGTCTTTAGTTATTAATCAGCATAGTATTAGTTAACTAGAGCATTGTTTACGTAATTATTATAAAGAATATAACTTATCTACTATTATAGTGTCTAGTAGTTAGAGTAGGGTTAGTAGCTAGTAGTATTATTATTTTAAGAGATAATCGTTCTTTATTTACTATTATATACTATATGATAATAGATATAAATAGAAGAGAGGCTAATTATTAGCTATTAGGTAGAAAGTAGTATACTACTATAGAGTTATCGTGTTCTTACTATTATTATATATTATAATAGTAATTATTAAGTAATAAATAATAATTATAAAGTAATAGCTATTATTATAAGTAGTATATTAGTAGGCGACTTTTCCTCGATTTTGACTTCTCTTCTTCTTTTCTTTTTATCTAAAATAATATATAGTAAGAATACCTTCTAATTAAGTATATTTTTATATACTAACTTTTATCCTAGAACATATATATATATTATATATATATATAAAAGTAAGTCTTTCCCTTCTTTATTAGGCTTAGTTTAGAGCTAATCTGATATAGTAAAATGCCTCTCTTATATCCTTCTAGTACGCTTCTAGCTACTTACTAAGTTTACTACGTTTAGTATCTTTAGGTAAAATCTTAGAATAGAGATTATATATATGCTTTTAAGAAGCTAAAGTTAAAGAAGTATAAGTACTACGTAGAGTAGAATACTATATATATCCTAGTAAGTTTAATCTTAAATATATACTAAATCTGTTTTAACTTAGATAGTTATTATAGTTTATAAAGAAGGAGTTTAGTAAGCTTAAGCTTAAGAAGGAGAAGAGGGCTATTAAGAAGGCTACTAAGGCCTTAGATAAGGTGTTAGTCGTTACTAGTATAGAGATACTAAAGAATAGTTTAGAGGTATAGTTCGCCTTCTTAGAGGAGACTTAGACGCTTTATACTAAGGTTATTATAAGTACCTCTTATTTCTTAAAGAGGTTTTAGTTACTAATATTTAATAGTTCTTACGCTATACTATAGAGAGTAAGACCTTCGTCTAAACCTAGGTTTAGATTCTCTTTAAGACTTATCTAAAGAGTTTATAAGCGTCCCCTTCTAAGCCGGTTATAGGAGGTCGTTAAAGTAAGAAGCGTACTTATAAGAAGGAGGTAGAGGAAGAGCCGGTTTAGGCTTCTTACGCTTAAGAGAGTAGAGAGGAGAATAATAAGTTAGAGGAAGGAGAGGCTTCGGCCTAGAGAGGGTTAGTAGGCTCTATTTTAGTAGTAACTTAGTCTTAGTTCTTTACTTTATTGATTTTAAACATTCTTACTAGTTAGTGTTTTATCTTAGGTTTTTATTATAAGTTTCTTATTAAGAGTAACTAGAATTAGAAGGTATTAATAGAGTTTTATAAATTAACTCTTTTACTTAATTCTTATTTAATTCTTATATATTAATCTATTTAGAAAGGAGTTAGAGTAGTCTTAGCTATTCTAGATATTTAGTATAAAAGTCTTTTAAATAATATAGTAAACCTTAAAAATTATCTATAAGATACTAAGTAGAATCTAAATCGTATCTAACCTATCTTACCTAGTACTATAGCTGTCTTTTAAAAAGTCTACTACTAAGTATTTCTTAAATCTCCTATTCTTATATACCTTAAATAATGTCTAGTAGAGGCTCTAGAGCCTCTTATCCTAGTAGAGAGGTATTTAGATCTTTTAAAAGTATATTAGAGGTAAAAATATTATAAATTAATAATCCTTCTAAAAGCTTTAGTCTATAAGAGTATCTTATATAATCTAGTATTTTAAAAGGTTCTATCTACTATTTAGTAAGCTTTTAGCTAGGACGATTTATCTTAAGATTCTTAGTAGATAAGTAGACTTTATCTCTAACGTCTTAGTTAATAGCTCTTTAGTATTAATTTATACTATCCTCTATCCTTTTTTAAGCTTTACTTATATTATCTTTTACTATCTCTTAAGTAGAGTATATATGTTAGGCTACTTTTACTACCTTATTATAGTTAAGACGTTCCTAGAGAATAGACGTCTTTAACGTATTCTAGTTCTATAAAGTTCTTAGGTCGAGTCTAAACTTAAGCTAATAAGAGGTTATACTCATAGATAAGTATAGAAGTGTTATTTATACTCTATCTATTAGAGGGATTAATTTACTCTAGTTATCTTAGTAGTAGTTTATAAAGGGCCTTAGTCTCTAATTAATATATCGGTTTATTATCTCTATCTATCTATCTATTTATTTATAGTAGGTAGTACTAAGCTTAAGCTTAATACTAATTATTTAATAAAATTTAGTCTAAAATAATAATATAAATTAAGGTTCTTAATTAGATATAATTAATTTAAAGTAGTAACTAAAATAGTAAATCTATTAAATAAAGAGTTTAGCTAG